>CM051264.1:30934110-31129110 GCA_027921565.1 Artemia sinica
TCATTCAATTTAACAATTGTAAAACCATGCAACAAATTAACATGTTTAAGAGGTTTATTTTGAACTCGAATATAACAGGTTTCTTGAACATAGGCCTTACAAGCTATAGAATTAAGTCCATAGATTTTTTTTAACTTGGACCCTCATGGGAAAATAAAGAGCACTATCAAACTAAAAATATATATTTTGGTATCCCACATTAATTTAAAACTTTATATTTCTAATTGCATAGTAATATATTTCGAAGACTTTGTTTATGCATTCCTTAGTTTTAAATGTTGCTCTTTACTTTCCAATGGAGGTCCAAATTCAAAATAACCCATGAATTTAATTCAAAATTCATTCCCCTTTACCCAGAAAAAGTTTGTCTCGAAAATTTCAATCGTTTTTTGAATGTTAATTATTTATTTTTGCTAACATCTATAGCCCTTTTTGACCTGTGGGGGGAGGGGGGGGGGGTAAAAATATCCAAATTTTTATTAGAATCTGCTTGCCTGAATATTGATGAATTTTATAATAAATTGAATTAGATAAAAAATTTTTCCACAAAATAAGCTATTCGAAAATGTAAAACAATCCATTAAACCAAAAAAATCAGCAACAATAGAATTAAACAATCAACCAAGCCTAATACTACCACAAATCAGAATCAACAAATAAATGAAACCCTAAATGAACAGAAATTTCAAGTCAAACGTAAAACAAGCAGAAATTAAAATGAATAGGGCTGAAAACCCCTATACTTTCCAAAAGCCAGAACAAAATTTATACTTTACTGAATAAAATACAAATTAATGTGCATTGTCAGATTAATATACATATGCTGATATTTATTCCTTAAAATCTTAATTAATTGGGATTTAATAAAGCTATAAAAGTGAGAACATAAAAAAGAATTCACTAAAGTCTTTTTCAGGAAAAAAAATAATAGTTTGAATCTTTACGGTTTTCGTTAAGAATTTATACTTTGGCCTGTTATTTGTATACTGGAGAAACTTTTCAGCAATTTTTAACAACGCAGACCCTTTTGAAAATCTTGATACAAGTAGTAGTGTTTAATTTATCTATATACATCCTACAGTAGACCTGATAAATATAACTTGATACCATTCCCAAAAAATTATATCTATGCTCTCTGACAGCCTGGATACACTTACACTCTTTTGATTTAGTTAAATTTTAAGAACAGAGTAGCAATAGAAGTAGCCACGAAAGTTTGAACTTAACACCCTCAGTCGTTCTTGGTATATTGCTGAGATGTCTTGCTTTGTCGCTCTTTTGACAATCTACATGATCATAGTTTGTTCCAATTTAGTTCAACATCCGCCTAAGTATTCCTTGAAAGCTTCACCCTAATACCCTTAGCTTTTGTAGTACCAACAGTTGTAGCAGCAGAAGTAGCTTTATCAGCAGTCTGCACATATCACCTTTATTTTTTTAAAATACCTCCTGCAACACACGATGGAAGTTTCTACTCAATATCAACAACCGTTCCTGAAGAATTTCTAATACTTCCTCTTGAGAACCTGTGTGGGCATAGTGTGTTTCGATTTTGTTTAATATAGTTTGAACATTGCCCAAAATGTTCGCCTTAATACCCATAGCTTTAGTAGCAGTAGCAGTAGCACTAGTAGTTATACTAATAGCAGTAGTGGTAGTAGCAGTAGAATTAATAGTAGTACTCCTAGCCTTGGTAGCTGTAGCAGTAGGAGCAGCAATAACAATAGTAGAAGTAGAAGTTGAAGGAGTAGAAGCAGTATTATTATGATGCAAATATTGTCTTTTGGTTTGTTCAACATGTCCCACAATAGGCCTTGCAAGTTTTTATTTCTCACATGAAACTGTTCCTAAGAAATTGCTTATATGCCCTTTTAACAACCTGCATACGGATGGAGTGTTCCGATTTAGTTTACCTTCCCGAAAAATTCTCTGAAAATTTTGTCTTCATATCCTTAGGTATAATTGTAATAGCAGTCACAGCAGTTTTATCAGTACACAACTTAATACAATTAGCCATTGCTGTGACATTGTCGATTTCTATTTTTATAAACTGTATTTTCATATACATCTTGAAATTTTCATCTTGACGCTTTAGCCTGACAAGTAGATGCAATAGCAGTGTTAGTAGTGACATGCATATATTACCTTTTTGTAAATTGATCTTCTTTGCCTTTTGGTCAACTGAATATCCCAATCATGATGCCCCGGAAGTTTCCTCTTAATACGATAGCCCTTTTAAAAAGTATTGCTGATATGCCTGTATCAGCAATCTGTATGCGTATAGTATATTTTGATTTTTTGATTTAGCTCAGATTTCTCCTCAATGTCTCCTCAGATATTTGTTTCAATATTCTCAGCTTTACAGAAGCTTTACATTCGCTACAGAAGTAGTAGTTTTAGTGATAGTAGTGGCAGCAGTAATAGTAGTTGCAATAGCAGTTGAAGCACTGGTAGTTGTAGTAGCAGTAGCTTGCAAATATTGCATTTTTGATCAATTTATCATCTCCCTTACTATTTAATGAAAATTCTAAATTAATATACTCAGTCAATCCTGAGTTACGTCTTTTTGACGATCCATATGCAAATTACGTGTTTTGACTTAATTCAACACTTCCCTCAACATTCCCTGAAAGACTCATCTTAATGTCCTTCATATTTTGGGAAAGTGTAAACCAAATACTACTACTACTAATAACAACTCATCGCAGCACCAAGCCGCCTGAGGCCAACACAGCTACGCACGCTCCTCCTCCACCCCAATCTATTCAAAGCCTCCCTTTTCACACCCGCCCACGAAGTTCCCATTTCCTTTAAATCTTTCTTTATGACGTCCTCCCACCCCAAACGGGGACGACCTGCTTTCCGTTTAGCCCTAGATGGTTGGCCGAAAAGAACAATCTTCGGCAATCTGTCATCCTTCATCCGTACAATGTGGCCTAGCCACCTCAACCTTTCTTTCATCCTTTCTCTCAATCCTTAAGCAATTTCTCTGGAAAACAAATAGCAAATCTTCGTCCGCTTTTCGAAGCGTCCATGCTTCAGAGCCATATTTGACCACTGTCATCACTGTAGCTTCTAAAATTCTAATCTTGGTTTGCAGACTTATCTTCCTATTCTTCCAGACTTTTTTTAACTGTGAAAAAACACCCTGAGCCTTGGCTATTCTATATTTAACATCTTCACTGCTCCCACCATCTTTACTAATAATACTACCAAGGTAAGTTAAGCTGCCCACCTGATCAATCTTTTCATTACCCAACGTCACCTTTTCATCTTCACTTATTCCTAGACTTAGTGACTTAGTCCTCCTAACATTAATTTTCAAACCAATTCTAGCACCCTGAACTTGCAAAACCTCTAAAACTTCATTCATTTTGCTCACACTTTCATATAGGTTGCTTAAATCATCAGCATAATCCAAGTCCAGGAGACTTTTTCCTCCCCATTTGATTCCGTGGTCTCCCATTGCCTTTCCTGTGCTCCTTAAAACAAAGTCCGTCAAAATAATCCATACAAAGGGAGATAGAACAAAACCCTGCTTAACTCCTGATTTAATACAAAACCAGCTGCTAACCTCATTTCCTACCTTAACCGCAGCAGTGTTATTCTCGTACATTGCACTAATCACTTTAATGTATTTGTCTGGTATACCATACAAGGTTAAACCTTTACTAAAGCTCTTCTATCAACAGAATCGAACGCTTGCTCATAATCTATAAAACTGAGGACCAAAGGTGTTTGAAAACTCAGGCACTTCTCAATTATTAGCCTAAGAGTGAAAATTTGGTCGACACATCCTCTACCTTTTCTAAAACCGCACTGCTCTTTTCTTAAAAGTTTGTCTACAGCATCTCTCAGTCTAAAAAGTATCATTTTACTAAGTAATTTACTACCTACAGAGACCAGACTAATGCCTCGATAATTACCACACTCACTTTTATCACCTTTCTTATAAAGTGGCTTAATTAAGGTTTTCCTAAAATCGTTAGGTACTTCCCCTTTTTCGAAAATCATATTTATAATCTTCAGTAACTTACTTCTAACCTCAGAGCTACCATATTTAAGAAACTCATTTACCACCCTATCAGCACCTGGAGCCTTATTATTCTTAATCCTTTTAGTACTGTTGCTAATTCCTCCTCACAAAACAAATCTTCCTTCACATCCAAGGTATCACAAACTTTTTCATTTTCCTCTATATTTTTTCCTGCAACTCTATCTCGGTTTAGCAAATTCTCAAAATGTTCGGCCCATCTCTCTTTAGTTTTTTCCTTATCGCTAATTGTGACCCCATTCCTATCTTTAACTGGGCCAAGTCCGGATTGACTACTCCCTCTCAATTTGTTAACGTGCCAGTACAATATTTTACTATTATGCCGTCTAGCTGCATCTTCCAGATCCTCGGCAATTTTATCCATGGTTTCCACTTCACACCTCCTTAGTTCATCTTTTAATGCTTTTTCCCCTTTCTTTACATTTCTTTTGTTTTCATACGATCTATCGTATGAAAACATACGATAGATCGCACTCAGATAATTCTTGTACAAGTCCTTTCTCCTTTCTATTAAACATAAAGCTTTTTCACTAATATTCTTAGCTGCAGTTCTAGATTTCTTCCTTAATACGCCTTCAGTAACTTCAGAAATTATTTTTCTAAAATACTTCCAACCATCTTCCGCATTATTAATTTTTAAACTCTTAAGTTTAGCATTCAACTGTTCTTGGAAAGTTTCTCTCAAATTCTCATCCTGGAGTCTACCAACATCATAACTTCCCGGGAGGTGGTTACCCTTCCGATATTTCAGCTTTAAATTAACCCTTGACACTACTAGATGGTGATCTTTACTTTTAACATCAACAACAGTACTCCTTTATACCCTAGTATCTTGTATTGATCCTGCCAGTCTTCGGTTTACTATTACATAATCAATAAGGTTTGCTGTCTTACCATCACATGAATACCATGTTAACTTATGAGCCATTTTATGACCAAACACCGTATTGGTTATAACTAGATTGTTATACCTACAAAATTGCAAAAGTCTGTATCCATTACTGTTTTCTTTTCCTACACCAAATTTACCTAGGCTGGGATACCATCTATCCCTATTTCTACCAACCTGGGCGTTAAAATCACCCAGTAATAGCATCATATTTCTACCTGGGACCCTGTCTATTTGCTCCTGTAACTGTAAGTAGAATTCATCTGAGTCACTAGTATCTCCGTCAGTCGGTTCTACAGGGGCGTATACTACTATAACTGATACCCTGAACTATCTAGTCATAAAATGAGCAATAAGTATTCTATTATTAATACCTTCCCAGCCTAAACAAGATTTAGCAGCTTCCTTATTCATCATGAGCCCTACTCCTTGTCTATGTACCCCATCCTTCCTGCCAGAGTAAACAATTTCTATATCACCTAATTTCATGCTTCCTACCCCTGGGACATGAGTTTCTGAAATTCCTAATAAATCCAGTTCGAATCGTCTGAATTCGTCAGTCAAAATGTCGATACGATGGTCATTTTTTAACGTCGTAACATTCCAAGTTCCAATTTTCATGTTCTTTAAATCATTGAAATTATATTCGCCTCAGGAAAAGCAATGATTCCGTATACCAGTGCAGGACGGGGATCACATATCTTCTCAAGTCTACACCGAAGTCCTTAAGCCGGCTTAGAACCGGACAGCAAGAAGTCCCTGGGACCTCCAGTATGAATGAAGGCTTTGTGCAATCCTGGGCCCATCTTGGTCACAACATGGTTTTCAGCACTTGGCGATGCTTTTCTGTCAACAAGAATCAAAATCCTGCACAGACAGTCTCAAGCCTATTACCTCCGACTCATTATATATTCATGCCTACAAATACTATGCTAATATGGGGAGGCAACCCATAATAGATAAATTAGCTAGGAAGAGGTTTTTCAGCCCAAAGACGCCCATCAAAACATACTAAGCCCAGAAAAAT
Source organism: Artemia sinica (assembly GCA_027921565.1). Classification (NCBI taxonomy): domain Eukaryota; kingdom Metazoa; phylum Arthropoda; class Branchiopoda; order Anostraca; family Artemiidae; genus Artemia; species Artemia sinica. The sequence goes on from CM051264.1 coordinate 30,940,081, forward strand.
TGTCCATTGGTCAGAATCCCGTGCGAATGCTGTGTCGTTTACTAGGCTATAAATTCCTCGAGGGGCGTCGCTCCTCAAGTGGGAATAGAGTTGACCGCAAGGTTCCCAGTCTCGCAGGTACCCCGAAAAGGTCGAGGCAGCCCTTTGCAGAGGCCGTTGTCCATAGATCTGGATCTTACGCCATGCCGCAGTTGTCCTCCAATAGAGGATCCTCCCGCGATGGTGTTCTGCATCACCATGCAATTTAACCCATTACTGGGAGAAGGTTTGCAACTCATGGGACTTGTGGACAAACCAGTGGGCCCTTTTGAGTGTACAGTTGAGGGGCCTTCTTCCTCCTCCGCCTGTATTTATGACCCCAGGCGAGGGTGCCCCAGTTTCTATTATGGACACCCAGGGACAAGGTCCCCCCTTGGTCCGTGCCTCCTATGGAGGTACCCTGCATATCTGTAGAGCGTTCCCCTATCGCCACCTGGGGACACGCTGAATGGCCTGGGGGAGGCCAGATGCTACTGGTGGGGTTGTTAACCCCAAAGGGGTTAGCTCTCAATTTCCAATAAAATGAGCTGTTTTCGAAAAATTTCTATAAAAACGTTAAATACCCCAAAGGCATAACTTACGACCCTTGTCCTGAGGGCTATGGAGGGAGGGTTGTCATCCTCAAGGACATAATTTCCCGGCCCTTCAACTACCTTGAACAAAATGGCCATATCAAAATGTTGATCGGAAATGTTTGGGAAAATGATGGGTGTGGGGGGGGTTCCTTCTGATTACTTTCGACTATTAAAAAGGGCAATAGCCCTCTCAATTTCCAATCAAAAAAGTCCTTTTTTAAGTTTTTACGACAACATTTTCTATATGACATTATATGCCCCCAGGGCATAACTTACAACCTTAGCCCTGAGGTCTGTGGGGGGTTGTCATACTTAAAAACATAATTTCCGGACCCTTCAACTACGTTCAACAAAATTGCTATATAAAATTTTGATCGGAAGTGTTTGGGGAAAAGATGGGTCCATTCGCCTTCCGATCGGTTTTGACTATTAATAAGGGCACTAGCCCTCTCCATTCCCAATAATAAAAACCTTATATGCCCCCAGGGCATAAATTACAACCCTTGCCCTGAGGGTTGTGGGGGGGGGAGTGTCATCCTCAAAGACCTAATTTCTAGAACTTGAAACTACGTTAAACAAAACGGCCATTCAAAATTTTGATTGAATGCGTTTGGAGAAATGGTGGGTGTCAGAGGGGAGTTATTGCCCTTCAATCATTTTCGACTATTAAAAAGGGTACTAGCCCTTTCAATTTTCAATCGAATGAGCCCTTTCTGAAGTTTCCACAACAACGCCTTCTATAAAAACCTTATATGCCCCAGGGCAAAACTTATAAACCTTACCCTGAGATCTGTGGGGGGGGGGGGGGTTGTAATCTTCAAAGACCTAATTTCCAAAACTTTCAACTACGGTGAAAAAAGGCTATCTCAAAATTTTGATTGGGCGTGTTTGGGGAAATGGTGGGCGTGAGAGGGGGGTTAGTTGCCGTACAATTACTTTCGACTATTTAAAGGGGAACTAGCCCTTTCAATTTCCAATCAAATGAGCCCTTTTTGAAGTTTCTACGACAAAACTTTCTATAAAAACCGCATATGCCCCCAGGGCATAACTTACAACCATTACCCTGAGGGTTGTGGGTGGGGGGGGGTGTCTTCCTCAAAGACCTAATTTCCAGAACTTTTTGCTACGTTGAACAAAATGAATATCTCAAAATTTTGATTGGATATAAAACTCATAAAACTCTATACTCTTCCCTATATTTACTCATTAGTCAGACATTGATCACTATTTTTTCTCGGTTCTTATGATCAAATATATACCCCACCCAAATTAGTTTTTTTTGTGTCTGATAAGATTTTCTTATTGTTATCCTTGGCCAAAATTTACACTTTGGCCAATTCCAAATTTATTTAAAACAACGAAAAACAGATATTTTGTCTAGTTATACCTGTGGCAACACTGTGGCAACACTTAAAATATCTCATTCATAATTATTTTACATTCCATGATACATTTGTTTCTACGTTGTCTTTATTATTTTTTAGACCTGAATTCTTTCTTCTTCTTTTTTTTTTTAGCCATGTTAGGTTAAAATTAATTTCAATATTATTTCCATTGAAAAACGATATTTATTACTAAAGGTCTTGACTTGATCTTTAAATAATTCAGGGCTATTTAAATAATATTTAAAACTTAAATTTAAATATTTAATTTTATTTAAATAATATATTTAAATTTTATTTAAATAATATAAAAAATAAATATAATATTTAATTTAAATAATATTTCAGGGCTAAATTGTATATTTAGGGAGGTGCATTGTGCCATAGAAGGTGCACCCTGAGAAGGTACAAAACTTGGGTAGTTGGCCCACAAAATTTCATTTTTTTTGGTAGTTTACAGTATTCCAATATGTAGTCTACATGTGTAGACTATGTAGCCTACATGGTCTATGTAGTCTACATAGCCTGTCTTAGAACATAGTCATAGTCTACATAGTCATAGTAGTTAAAAGTCCTTTTTATGTAGTCTAGATAATTCTGCACAGGTGGAATTATGCTAGGCAAATCAAGGCTGGAAAAATCGTTTTAAGCAATAAAATGAATATCACGTAAACACGTCAGGAAAGTAAAATGAACACAAAATCAGAAAAAAATAAAGAAAACACAATAAATGAATGTTATTTAATAAATTGGTGTTATATTACTGGTTGTAAATTGCAATTTTTAACTACTTAGATTCCGTCTTTCAAATGTGTATGGAATTTCGGAGAATAAAATTAAAGCAGAAAACTTCGCATGAGAATTAGAAAGACAAATAAAAGACATAAAAATTAGGTTTTAAATGGTGACTTTTGAAGAGCTATTTCCTAGAGATCCTGAAGAGATACAGAACAGAACCTCTTCATCTTCACTTATTCCTAGCCTCAGTGACTTAGTCCTTCCTAGCATTAATTTTCAAGCCAATTCTAGCACCCTGAACTCGCAAAACCTCTAAAACTTAATTCAATTTGCTCACACTTTCATTTAGGATGCTTAAATTATCAGCAAAATCCAAGTCCAGTAGACTTTTACCTCCCCATTTGATTCCATGGTCTCCCATTGCCTTTCCTGTGCTCCTTAAAACAAAGTCCATCAAAATAATCCATATAAAGGGGGATAGAACACAACCCTGCTTAACTCCTGATTTAATATAAAACCAGCTGCTAACCTCATTTCCTACGTTAACCGTAGGAGTGTTATTCTCGTATATAGCACTAATCACTTTAATGTATTTTTCTGGTATACCATACAAGGATAAAACCTTTACTAAAGCTCTTCTATCAGCAGAATAGAACGCTTGCTCATAAACTATAAAAATGAGGACCAAAGGTGTTTAAAAACTCAGGCACTTCTCAATTATTAGCCTAAGAGTGAAAATTTGGTCGACACATCCTCTACCTTTTCTAAAACCGCATTGTTCTTCCCTTAAAACTTTGTCTACGGCATCTCTCTGTCTAAAAAGTATCATATTACTAAGTAATTTACTACCTACAGAGACCAGACTAATGCCTCGATAATTACCACACTCACTTTTATCACCTTTTTTATAAAGTGGCTTAATTAAGGTTTTTCGAAAATCGATAGGTACTTCCCCTTTTTCAAAAATCATATTCATAATCTTCAGTAACTTATTTCTAACCTCAGTGCCACCATATTTAAGAAACTCATTTACCACCTTATCAGCACCTTGAGCCTTATTATTTTTTAATCCTTTTAGTACTGTTGCTAATTCCTCCTCACAAAACAAATCTTCCTTCACATCCAAAGTATCACAAACTTTTCCATTTTCCTTTATATCTTTTCCTGCAACTCAATCTTGGTTAAGCAAATTCTCAAAATGTTCGGCCCATCTCTCTTTAGTTTTTTCCTTATCGCTTATTGCGGCCCCATTCCTATCTTTAACTGGGCCAAGTCCGGATTGACTACTCCCTCTCAATTTGTTAACATGCCAGTACAATATTTTACTATTATGCCGTCTAGCTGCATCTTCCAGATCCTCGGCAATTTTATCCATGGCCTCTACTTCACACCTCCTTAGTTCAAATTTTAATGTTTTCTCCACTTTCTTTACATTCCTTTTGTTTTCACATGATCTATCACTCAGATAATTCTTGTACGAGTCCTTTATCCTTTCTATTAAACATAAAGCTTTTTCACTAATATTCTTAGCTGCAGTTCTAGCTTTCTACCCTAATATACCGTGTGTGAATTGCACTTATCAAGTATTTTGCAGTAGGTGGCATAGGTTGCATCAAGAAAGGGCTAATTGTAGACAGAGAAAAGCCAAGACAGATAGTTCAAGTAATTGAGAGGCAAATGTTTAAATGGCTGGGGCTGCTGCACGAGTAAATGGCGGGAGTATGCATGACTCTTTTATTGGACACATACGTGTCAGGTTAGTTTTTGGAAAGGCATGCCTACGTAGAGTCTCAGGGATCATGTTGACCAAGAGTTTAAAATTGATATAAGACCGTTAGATTGCCTGTAATGAGAGGCAAACAAGGTACGCCCACCTATGGGCTTAAGAAGGTTGACCAAGAATATAGAATTGACATAGGACCATTAATTTGCTTGAAATAACAGGCAAACAATCGTTTAAAGCCATCTTTATCTTTCAAATAGTACCTATTCGTTGCCTAAGCTCAGCACCACATTCTGAGAAAATTTCAATTTTTCAAATATCTTTCAAATTTTTGGGTCACTTGCCCGAGACTCTGGGCCCGTGGGCGCCCCCAAATATTGTCCCCAATGTCTCTCTCAATTTAGCACTTGTTGAGGGATGGCCAGTGTCTCCAAGCACTTTCCCAATAGTATCTATTTATTGCCTCGGCTCTGTTTTCTAAAATTATTCCAACCATCTACATATTATCAAATTTTAAACTCTCAAGTTTAGTGTTCAACTGTTCCTGGAAAATTTCTCTCAAATTCTCATCCTGGAGTCTACCGACATCATAACTTTCCGGGAGGTAGTTACCCTTCCGATATTTCAGCTTTAAATTAACCCTTGACACTACTAGATGGTGATCTTTACTTTTAACATCAATAACAGCACTCCTATATACCGTAGTATCTTGTATTGCTCCTGCCAGTCGTCGGTTTACTATAACATAATCAATAAAGTTTGCTGTCTTACCATGCCGTGAATAGCATGCTAACTTATGAGCCATTTTATGAACAAACACCGTATTGGTTATAACTAGATTGTTATACCTACAAAATTGCAAAAGTCTGTATCCATTACTGTTTTCGTTTCCTACACAAAATTTATCTAGGCTAGGATACCATCTATCCCTATTTCTACCAACGTGGGCGTTAAAATATCCCAGTAATAACATCATATTTCTACTTGGGACCCTGTCTATTTGCTCCTGTAACTGTAAGTAAAATTCATCTGAGTCACTAGTATATCCGTCAGTCGGTTCTACAGGGGCGTATACTACTATAACTGATACCCTGAACTTTTAAGTCATAAAATGAGCAATTAGTATTCTATTATTAATACCTTCCCAGCCTAAGCAAGACTTAGCAGCTTCCTTATTAATCATGAGTCCTACTTCCTGTCTATGTGCCCCATCCTTCCTGCCTGAGTAAAAAAATTCTATATCACCTAATTTCATGCTTCCTACCCCTGGGATATGAGTTTCTGAAACTCCTAATAAATCCAGTTCGAATCGTCTGAATTCGTCAGTCAAAATGTCGATAGGATACTTACAAACTGTAAGTAAGGAGCGACCCAGCTCAATGGTAACCGAAACTCTAGAAAACAGTATTTTGATACAAATAGATACATCAAATGAATCAGATTTTAATGCTGATTTCAAATATATAAGTTGCATCAAGTTTAGTCCTACCCATCAAAAGTTACGCGCCTGAAAATATTTGGCTGATTTTCGAAAAAAAGGGGGAAAGAACACCTAAAAGCTATAGAAACTTAATGAAAATCACACCATCATATTCAGCGTATCAGAGAACCCTACTGTAGAGGTTTCAAGCTCCTATCTACAAAAAAGTGGAATTTTGCATTTTTTGCAAAATTCTTGGCACGGGTGCGTGTTTATTTTTTTTTATTTGTTTTCCCAGGGATGATCGTATCGACCCAGTGGTTCTAGAATATCGTGAGAGGGCTTCTTGGAATTGATATTAAAAGTTTTAGTGCCCTTTTTAAGTGACCATAAAAATGGAGGGCAACTAGGCCACCTCCCACGCTCATTTTTTTCCCAATGTCACGCGATCAAAATTTTGAGATAGCCATTTTGTTCAGCATGTTCGAAAATATTATAAGTATGTCTTTTAGGAGGACTTAATCCCCCGAAGTTCCCGGGGGGGAGGGCTGAAATGTTATGAACTCTAAGGTAGCATGTCAGAGGTGGACATGCTACCCATGACCTAGATCGTTCGGCTCTTAAGACATTTCGCAGTAAGGATACCATATTGGAGTATTACAAGTTTGGATAGCCTAACTTTTAGGGTCATCTGTTACCACAAGATGCTTTTCAAGGCACGATTATCTTCTCAGTAAATGTCTTTGTGAAAAGAAAAAAGATAAAACACTTCTTTGATATAGATTTCCAAGAATTTTACTACGTAAAGTTGGATACTTTAGTTTACCATTTCAGACTGTAGATCATTGGTTCAATGATGACACAAACAAGAATGATCTCTCACGTTTAAATATCAAGTCAATGGGAAAGGAGAACATTTGCAGTAAAATCTTTTTAGCTTGTTAGGTTGCAGATACATCTAATGACTTTTTTGTATCTATAGAGGACAAGTTAATCAAACACGGTTTATCGAACGTGACTTAATAAATTATTACTCGGGTAATTTTCAATTTTGATATTTTAGCTTACGGCTTTATCCGGGAAATCACTTGGACAAAGCGTGGGACGAAACGTTGATATTTTTTTTTTATATGAAGGTCATGAAAGTGGTGTAGTTGCCTTCTGTTCGTTAACTGGTCTTCTAAACAAGCCAACCATAATTCATCAGTCTACTCATTTTTTTTCCAACAATAGACGAATTGGCGAACAATAAGTGCTAAAAAAACATGTTAACGAAAATAAAAAAGGTGCATATTGATAAATATGAAACATGTTTTCTAGTAGACATTAAATCAGGTTAATTTGATTTTTGGGTTCAGCTCATCATTTTATGTCAGAATTAAATAAAAAAAACAAGTTTTTTTTAACTGAAAGTAAGGAACGCGTTAAAACTAAAACGAACAGAAATTATTCCGTTTACGAAGGGGGCTGTCCCCTCCTCAACACCTCGCTCTTTACGCTAAAGTTTTTTTTATTAAAAAAAAAATAGAGTTGTGAGAAAGTCAAACTTTAGCGTAAAGAGCGACGCGTTGAGGAGGGGACAGCCCCCCTCATAAACGGAATAATTTCTGTTGGTTTTAAGTTTTAACGTCGTTCCTTACTTTCAGTTAAAAAAACTTGTTTTTTTATTTAATTTTGAACGTTCTTGAATTAATGCAGGTTTTGATTTTGGCTCACCGTAAATGAATAATTAAAACAAAATTTGAATATTAATTTTACTTTTATTTGGTTAAATGGCTTTTTCGAAACTTGTTTAATTTTATTTACGAACGTTTTTATTAGTAATAAATATACGTAACTTACAAATTAACTTACGTAACAAACTTCTATATTCATAGATTTTTAATAAGTATATTAGGGGGTTCGCCCCCTAGTCAATACCTTGCTCTTTAAGGTAAAGTTCGAATTTTTTTCCAATTCTTTAAAAATAACCCCTTAATCACAATCAGTTGATCAGTTGAAATCAGTTGAAAAACTTGTTGTTTTTTTTTTACTTAATTTCTGATCTTTTTCTTTAATAATGCTGGGAAATCCGGCCCCCACTTCAAAGCAATGTCCCTTCCCTCATGAAAGTTTCCTTCATAGAATGATCCTCCCATATAAACCCCCGACCCACCCCCTCCCCCCGCACCTACCAGAAAAAAAATCCCCCTCAAAACGTCAGTATACTTCCCAATAACCAATACTATATTTTAACATGGGGTAAAGTTCATAACTTTCAGCCCTCCCCCCGTGGACTTCGGGGGATTAAGTCATCCTAAAAGACATTTTTATCATATTTTCGACCATGCTGAACAAAATGGCTATCTCAAAATTTTGATCGGGTGACTTTGGGAAAAAATGAGCGTGGGAGGGGGCCTAGCTGCCCTCCATTTTTTTTGGTCACTTAAAAAGGGCACTAGAACTTTTAATTTCCGTTCCAATGAGCCCTCCTACGATATTTAAGGACCATTGGGTCAATACGATCACTCCTGGAAAAAAACAAAAAAAAAAAAAAAAAAAAAATAAAATAAACACGCATCCGTGATCTTTCTTCTGGCAAAAAATGCAAAATTCCACATTTGTGTAGATAGGTGCTTGAAACCTCCACAGTAGGGTTCTCTGATACGCTAGATATGCTGGTGGGATTTTCATTAAGATTATATAACTTTTAGGGGTCTTTCCCCCGTTTTTCTAAAATCAGCCAAATTTTCTCATGCGCGTAACTTTCGATGGTTAAGACTAAACTTGATGAAACTTATATATTTGAAATCAGCATTAAAATTTGATTCCTTTGATGCATATATTGGTACCAAAATTCTGTTTTTAGAGTTTTGGTTACTATTGAGCCGGGTCGCTCCTTACTTACAGTTCGTTACCACGAACTGTTTGATAGTTGCCTTCTGATAGTATGGTTAAAAAGAGGTCACAACGACGAGAAAGGTAAAATCACGTTAACTTTTTTCTGGTACATTTTACATCAAATTTGCTTTCGTTTTCGAGCTCAGCTCTTCATTTTACATCAGGATGGTACTTCATATACATGAAAACGAACATTTATCGATTGTTCATTTTTTGTTAGAAAAAAAAACTGAAAAAATTGACACAAAAGCAAAAAAAAACTAGTTTTTTGTCAACCTAGAAGTTGCAACTTTGGATATGTTGTTAACTTTTTTTTTCTACAATATGGTACAAAAATCATTTCTGTTGCAATTTGTTTTGGGTTGACCCATATTTTTGGCTAGTTTGCCTGTACTAAAAAGTAGATTTTTCACTTCTATCCTCATATTCAAATAGAAGAAAATAATGTAAAAATCTTTATCTTAATGGCATTGTGAAGTTGAAAATTCAGATTTTTAGCTGACTGTAGGCCAGGCTACTCATAATATATAAAATGTCCAACTTTTCATGCTCCACTCGAAAAGAAAATATATATTTTCTTTCGTAATTATCCCCAAACAAAGCAGTCGAAGGTGGATATAAACTGCACCAAGATTTCTCATGGTTTTTAGGTTATCTGTCCTTTGAACCTTACAATATGATCCTTTGTACCTTTTAGAATAGGCGAAGATGCTCTTGCTGAAATTTCAGTTCAAATATTATTCAAAATGTCTCCTAAAATACATTTATTAAAGAAACTTCTTCAATACGACTTTGTAATCCGTTTAGAACAGGCAAGGAGATTTTTTCTGAAGTTCAATTTTGTATACAAAATACTAAGTAATTATTTGGAAATTTAGTATTCCCTATAAATAAGCTCCCCTCTTTCTGAAGTCCAAATCTGCTCCCAGAGTTGTATGTACCTACCGGGTATGTTTGTCTATGAGGCACTTGATTATGCTATGATTTACTTCAGAGAAGCAGCATTAAAGATTTGTTTACAAATATTGGTTATTAGCCTTCTTTTCACTCAGTGTTTGAAGTTAATTCCAATACAATTCGTGTGCTAATTTGTTACTTGCAAAACCTGAGCTATGGATTACTTATACCTTTATCATCTAGTTTTTTTTCTTCTGATTCTTGTGATTTTTAGAGTTTGCCATAAAATTGAATCTGTGCTTTCCTACTAAGAAACATATTATATTAGAAATAAGGTCCTTTGTCACATAGGAACTTTGGTGAATCAAGATTTTAGAATGGGAGAAGGGTGGCTGGTTAAAATTTTGGTGACCATGTTTTTCTCGACAAATTCATTTTGTGTGTAAGCAATAACTGCACCCAATAAAACTGACGACTCTCCTTGACTATAATTATGATTGGTCCTAATTAAATACGGTGCACAATTGAACTACATCCCAGCCAATGGAGAAGTGGATCTGTCAACTCCTCACCTTTGATCCGTCATATCAGAAGAATTTATCAGAAAGAATCTGGAGTCAGAAATGAAAGAAGGACAGGAACAAACATAGCAAAGTACCCTCAAATTATATTTGGTAAAACACAATAGGAATACAAAAAAAACTAAATATTTGGCTAGGTTGTATTGGAAATTCATCCTTGAACAATTTTTTAGCTCTTGTTTGACGTAGCCTACTGCGACATAAGTTGAAAATTCCTTTGCTTTTTCGGATATCTTCCTCCATTTATTCCCCGCTCGCTGATCAAAACCTAGTAATCATCAATATCAGCACCTACATTTTTTTTGGAAATAGTCAAAATTTTAATTCTAGAAATAAATTATTATACACAGAAGTATGCATGACTCTCTTATTGGACACGTACTTGTTTATTATTATACACAGCATCATACTACAATGCTAAGTTTCAAATACACCAAGAATATTCTAATATCTTCCCCATTTTCTTAGTTTTCCGGAGCTTTCCCATCCCATGTCTGACGAACAAATATCTCTTGATAACAAAAAAAAGACTTTTCTCATTCCTTGAGCAGCGCTTTGACAGATGGCTATATTAATCATTCTTAATATGAGGGGGATGTAAAATAACTCTTTGTAGGTCATTAAGACAAGTAGTTCAGTATGCTCTGGTCTAGGAAAACCATTTTTAGCATTTACTTCGAATGAGCTAAAGCTTGAACAGAAAGAAAGCAATAGAATGTAAAATGATTTTATCCTTGAAGATTTTCCAACGGTTCGATATAGTTGACTATATAGAAATAGGTCCTCGGAAATCAGGAGACGGCTTATTCGACCGACATCTAGAAGTTCTAGTGGCCTTTTTAAGTATCCAAAAACACTATACTTCAACAAAGCAATGTTTACTGCAATTTTTGGCACAAAAATAAAATTTAGACCCATAGCGAGCAAAATTTCTATCAATTAAAAATTCTAAGATAGCCAATCAATCTGAAATTATTGAAAAAATATAAACTTGAGCATTCGTACCCAAATTTTTTTCATACCTAAATTTTTTTAGCTTCCCTTGAGAATTCGACCAAACATAGTATAGGGTTTGGGCGGGGGGTTTAAGTAATCTCTAATGTAGTGTCGTTTAGATTAAGCCTGAATACAAGTGTGATAGCTTCTTTCTTGTTGCAGAATTTTTTTTCGTAAAAAGTTAGACCCACATGCCTACCGGCACGAAGGTGGGAAAGGGGGGAGGGGGCAGTGGGGTTAATCGGTAGGAGGACTGGTATTTACACCATATATTTTGTATCTTCCTCTCATGTCTAGATTATCAAAAATACTTTTTAGGTGTAATTTCATTGAAAAAATTAAAAAGTCTGACAAATTTGATTCTAGATTTTAAAAGTAGATTTTGTCCCTTCTAAATCAGTACCACCAGGAAATTTCAAGAAGAGGGGGTGAGCAACACCAGGAGCCGTTAATTGAGATTTAAATCTCAAATCTGCAAGTAAGTAGTGACCTTGGCATACAGTAGCCGAAAAGCTAAAAGAACCAAGTTTTTAAAACAATATACACATAAGAAGAATCTGTGTTTTTTATGCCGATTCCAAATATATACAATTTATCTTATGTAAAGTTACGCATAAAAGCCACAAGCCGAAGAAAATTTGTTTTATTTTTGAAAAGGGAGTTAACACCCCAAGGGGGGCAAGAGATCGAAATGACAAGTACACCATCAGATTTTGCCCACCAAATAACCCTCATGAAGAGGCTTCAAGTATTTTTTTTCAGAGGTTATCTTGTCGAACCCATTGGTCCTGGAAAATTGCAAGACCACTTCTTTGAATGGGAATTAAAATTTCTAGTGTCATTTCTAAATAGTCGAAATAATTATTTCATTGCAAAGTTGTGGTTTCTTTCATTTTGAGGCACCGAACTACAATTTTGGCCCAAACAGGGCAATCAATAAAAAATTCTAAGATAGCCATTCACTTAAAACTATTGAAAAACTGTATACTGACCTTTCCAGTTTCAGAAGCAGTAACGCCACACAATGGCGTATTCGTTCCTATAAAAATCAAGTAATCCATGTAAGATGGAAGTGGTAGGAAAAGTAGTCCATACGAAATAGTCCATATAAAATTCAGGGTTAAAATAGACACTTTTTTAAAGCTTAGTTTAAATAAGGTAAATCAAGATTGTGGTTTGCTATTTACATTTCTGCCAAAACTAAGCAGCAAAAGCTTACACTGGTTGTACTATAGAACTTTGGATGGAGGAGAAGGGTGTCGTTCAATCCATTAAAGTGAAGGAATTGAAAATCTGCATAATTTTGTATCTTCTATAGGGCTGAGTCTATACTGATTCACTTGATACTTGGTCAGCCTGTGTGTAGTGATATATAATAAGGCATCAGCTATTATTATGGATAAGAGGCTATGGGTCATTACGTAAATGGCTAGATAATTTAAAATACTAAAAATAAGTTTATATGCCTGATAGCAAAAAATTGTATTTTACCCCAAATTTCCAAATTTTCCCGATAATCCAGGCAAATATAGGAGATGGCTTATAGAGGAAGAGAAGGTATAAATAATTTCTCTTTAATCAAAAAATCAGTCTCCCTTTTTCGGGATTACGCCTGAATATACGTGTTGAGGGATGATAATTCGCCTCTTATTGCAGAAAAATGTTTTCTTTGTAACACAATAGATTAGATTCAGCTGCTTACTGGCACGAGAGTTAACAGGTAGAGGGGCATCTGGACCATCATCAAGGAAATTCCAAGGAGGGGTAAGGTATGTATTATCAGAATTTTCTTACTGCAATATAATTAGAAATGCTGGGTTTTATATATTAAACAATTTTAAGGGAACATATTGCAAGCAAGGAATGACCGGTGCTTATAGTAACTAAACTTTAAAAAGATGATGACTGTATATATACTAAAAGAATCAGATTTTTTTCGTTACCCTAACGATATAAAGTTGGTTAAGTTTAAAGTTATTCACCAAAAATTACGAGCTAGAGAAAATTTGCTACATTTATAGAAAAAGAGGAAGACAGTTTCGCAACCATGTTCTTTCATTTGTAAGTTAAACTAAGTTTCATTTTCATTCCTGATAAGCTTCTGCCATTCAATTTTCCTCAAAGTCTTTAGTTGCTTATTACCTCTTTAAAAAAAAATAAGTACCAGAGAAATTGTGTTAATCCTCAGGCAAATTTTGCACCATCAATCTAGGACGCTACCAATCAATTAACAAGGATTGACGTACATAATATAACAGAAAACAACAAAGCTCTGGGGTAGCAGCCACCATCATATCTCGGATTACTCTAGGCTATTTCCCCCAGGAACCCCCCCCCCCATTCTATATGATATATTCCAAAATATAGGTATAATATGTTGATGTTGTGTAGTATATACTACAGCATTTATCATGTTATCTTACTTCTTATAGGTCTTTTTTCGTGTTTTTTTTTGGGGGGGGGGGGGGGTTGAGGTATCACACCAGGGTTCAAGAAATAAAAGGTTAAAGAAAAAATTTTTATTGTGTAGTTACTGGCAACTGTAGATGTGTTGCCATTTGATGGAAGTGCGCAGAGATACAGACCGGGACTAAGAAAAGCTCGAGCAATTACTTCCCTTGGACTTGTTCTGGTACCAAAAACCGATGGAGAACAATACCCGTTCACCCGATGCGAACAAAAACGCGTCCAGTAGGGGTGAATTAGAAGGTTTTCCCCATCTGAAGTTCTTTTAAGTGATTATTTTCAATTTTAATTTCAATAGCATGAAATAAAGTTCCAAGAAAATTTAAGATGGACAGAACTCCTTATTCCAAATAAGCAAGAAAACTATTTTCTTTAAACTTCATCTTACCATGCTTTGATAACTCAACCCCCAGCACTCAAAACACACAAAACACATCAAATAAATATATAAAATCAGTCCTATAGGATATTCTGCACCATATATTTTACTGGTATTTTGTAATATAGGTAGAATATTCCAAAATCACTAATTTTCTTCCTTCTTTGTATTTGGGCTAATTGGCAGGGAGGATTTTATGGGAGGGGAATTAGTCAGATACCTCTTGGATAGTCCTGGGCATGACTTGAAAAACTGTCAGAAAAAAAAGTTGTTTCAAATGAAAGTAAGGAATGATACTAAAACTTCAAACAAAAAATTACTTCACAAATGGGGGCTTTTCCCCTCCTGAATCCTCTACTCTTTAGGCTACGCTAAAGTTTAACATTTTGTCCCTGTTCTTTAAAAACGATTGTTCTTGGAATCAAAAGTATTTTTAAAAGCACTTTAAAACTTCAGCATAAAGAGTGAAAGATTGGAAAGTGGGCAGCCACGATATACGGAAGAATTTCTGTTCTTTTTTAGTTTAAATGCCAGTCATTACTATCATTTGAAAAGACAGAAATGGCTTTTTTCTTTTATATGTGATCAGAAGCTTTTGGTTTCATGTAAGCTTGCTGCAATTACAAACCCCGTGTTCAAAATGTTCATTCCGGATTTTATGTTTAGCCACATGGTTTTATTCAAACGCCTTATTAGATATTTGCTTCCTGTTATATAGATTTGATGGCAAACTGTAGATTCCCTTCCCCCCCCCCTCAAAAAAAAAGAATAAAATTAATCATAAACGACAAAGTTCCTTGCTATTGTAACATTTGTTCCAGGACCTAAATTCATAGAATTTTGGTTTATTCTAGAAGTTTTTCAATTTATGCTAAACAAAGAACAAAATATTGTTTTCAAACGAAAGGAAGAGCGGTGGTAAAAATCAAAAACGCAGAAGGAGCTCTATTTGAAAGGTGTGCTGCTGTTTCTCTGCTGTTGTCACTTCCTATGCTAAAGTCTAACTTTCAATTTAATAAATACAAAGAAATTATCCTGTCTGTGATTTTTTTGTCATCAAAATGGTTACAGATTTTTTTTTTAGTCCTCGGATTTTTCAAAGTTTTCCATTCGAGTTGTAATTTATTTCTCAATAATTTTATACTCAATAACCAATTTAACTACTTACTACGATGTTAGAAACATTTTTATTATCCAAGAAAAGTAAACAAAGCTATTCTGATTGTTTGTAAAACTGCGGTTCCCGTTTCCAGGGACTGCGGTAAAAATACACTAGTTTTCCAAACTGTTGAGGAATACCAATGTCTCCAAGCCTCCCGAGTTCTACTGTACCGTCCAGAGAATGCGCCATTGGGCAAACAAGTGCTAGATCACATCAGAGCTCTCAAGTTTCTAACAAATAGTAAGTTATGTTGTTGCAGTAGCTGTCCTTTAGATGGCGTTTAGACCGTAATGACCAGCATCAAAGGCGGTTGAAAATAATGTTTCAAGGTCTGTTTTCTTAATTGGTTGGTTGTAGAAAGGAGCCAAAAATATTTCACTTGTGAGTGAAATGATGTACCTGTTATAACTTTGAAAATGACTTTCAAAATCAAGGTTTTTGAAAAAAAAGCAAAAAGCCATTACAACATTGGAACCAAAGACAAGCAGAAAAAAAATTTAATAATTAAAACTTAAATTAAACTAAAGTCACTAGTTTGATAATTGGATCCCAATGTGATCAGAACCTGAAATTATTAACCACATTAAGTATAAATATAACAGATACTGATTTAGATGAACAAATGAATCCTAAAATGAGCCTAAAATGAGTGTGGACAGATATTGTCACGAGCAGGAGTAGATTTAATGATAACATCCCCTTAATCTTCTAAGGACCAGAGTGGTGTTTCCAATATACTAGAAATAATTCGTATTTGGACAAATGTGTTCTGTTTTTCGTTAAAACAACAGCAACAACACACCAACAAGAGTGTTAAATCAAGGCTAATCAAGGTTGAAAATAAGAGTAATGCTACTTATTAATTTCCCTAGCTCTCAAACCCTCTAATTTGCTCGAATATAATTTACCCATCTACGGATTCATCGCTTTTCTAAAAGTTTCGTATCTTATTATATTTTTCTGTCCCTGCTTGTTTGTTTAAATAAATCTATTTCAAGGACATTAATCAAAGAGTAGTACAATTTGTTGAGGGAGGTCATGAACCAATATAACCTTATTTTTTTCTTTTTTTTTAATTGAGGTTTCTGTAGTCATGAAATTTTAATCTACAAGAATAAACAGCCGGAAATTCAAAGTAGATCAACGCAAAAGCAATCCGAATTTTTAAAACTAAGAATCAGTTTAACCACAATTTTTTTTGAAAATTATTGTCCTCACTAAGGCCCCTTGGTTCAATTTATTTACTCTGAAAGTTTTACATTGATCAGAGAAAAGCAATATTTGGTCTGTTTTTGGGTTTCTAGAGTCCATTCAGCCTAAATTGTTTTTGGCAAAATGTTTTATCTGTTTTTTTTTTTTATTTTTCTCTCTAACTCACTTACCGTGCTTGCATGCACAATAAGATACTAGCTGTTCGGAGACATTAAAAATTTTGTCTCATATTGATGCAACAAATTGTTTGTTTAGTTTTTGTCTTTCATTCAAATTTCCTTGTATCTCTCTAAATGCCTCCAAGTCTAAGCAAATTTGAGAAAACAAAATTTTTGTCCAATTCCTGGTGTCGCTTTTAGATCAAAATAGTCTTCGTGTATTTTTATCATCAATAGCGTATATATAGTGCAAACCTACAAGACCACAGGTCCATTTTTGGGCACTATAAACTGATGCTGCCACGATTAGCTTCAAATGTGATTTCTGCATAGGGGTTTACCTGGCAAAGAAAATTATTATTATCATTTTAAACCTAACTGGAGAGATGAAGAAAAAGGTGAATCTCAAACGCAAATTTTAATAATATATTCTCTCTCTCAAATACAGTAAAATAAGTCCCCTATCCCCCTCAACCCTCAAATCAATCCTTGTTCATTGTTCCTGAGATGTAGTAGACAAACCAATTCGAAAGCTGGAGCATAATTACATTCAATCCCTCTTCCCTTCCCTCAAGTCAAAATTCAAGGTCCACTCGGCCTCTAATATTCCCTAATAATTAGGGTTAGGTTTCATTTGTTCGCCGGCTGTGAGTTCAAGCAAATTCAGTCCCAAATTTTGCATCCAAGTCCATGGGATATTGTACGTCACGCGTTAACCCAAAATCAATCCAATCTTTCATCCCTTAATTCTATGACTATCTACCTTAGTTTTGCCCTAGGAATTGCGTATGGACGGATGATAGATAGACTTATCTATCAACAAATGAAATGACATAATTTTTGTACAATGCTAAAAAAGGTTTATCTCAGATTTGCCTCTCACTCACTTGGACTATCTTTTTTGGCTTTTCCTACAATTAATAAAAAAAACTGTTTCCACAAAAAAGTTTTTCAAAAAAAAAGAACTCCATTAAACCAAAAATGAACAAAATAGAATCAAATAATCTACCAAGCATATAACTACCACAAATCAGTATCAATAAATAAATAAAACCCAAAACAAACAGAAATTAAATAAATAACAGAGTTAAACTCAAAACGAGCAGGAATTAATATGAGTAGGGTTCTAAAACCCTATGCTTTCTAAAAGCCAGAACATAATTTGTACTTTACTGAAAAAAATTCAAATGAATTTACTGAAAAAAAAAATATGCATTGTCAGTTAAATATACATATACTGATATTTATTCATTAAAGGTTTAATTAATTTTGGATTTCTTACAGTTACAAAAATGAAAACATAAAAAAAAAATGTTTTTCAGTGAAGTACAAATTTTATTCTGGCTTAAAGAAAGCATTGGTTTTAGAACCCTACTCGTATTAATTTCTGCTCGTTTTGAGTTTGACCGTGTTATTTATTTTAATTTCTGCTGGTTTTGAGTTTCAATCACTTTCGACTACTTTCAACTATTAAAAAGAGCACTAGCCTTTTCAATTTCGAATCGAATGAGCCCTTTTTGAAGTTTCTACGACAACTCTTTCTATAAAGCCTTATATGCCCCCTGGGCATAACTTAAAACCCTTACCCTGATGGGCTGTGGAGGGAGGGAGGGGGGTTGTCATCCTCAAAGACCTAATTTCCAGGACTTTCAACTACGTTGAACAAAATGGCTATCTCAAAATTTTGATTGGATGAGTTTGAGGAAATGGTGGGCATGATAGGGGGGTTAGTTGTCCTCTAATTACTTTCGACTATTAAAAAGGACACTAGCCCTTTCAATTTCCAATTGAATGACAACTTGTTGAAGTTTCTACGACAACGCATTCTATAAGAACCTTATATGCCCCCAGGGCATAACTTACAATCCTTACCCTGAGGGGTGGGGGGGGGGGGTTGTCATCCTCAAAGACATAATTTCCAGAACTTTTAACTATGTTGAAAAAAATTGCTATCTCAAAATTTTGATTGGGTGGGTTTGGGGAAATGGTTGGCGTGAGAGGGGGGTTACATGCTCTTCAATCACTTTCGACTATTAAAAAGGGCACTAGCCATTTCAATTTCCAATCAAATGAGCCCTTTTTGAAGTTTTCTTCAACAAGACTTTCTATAAAAACCTTATGTACACCCAGGGCATAGCTTACAACCCTTACCCTGAGGGCTCTGACGGGGTTATCATCCTCAAAGACTTAATTTCCAGAACTTTCACTTATGCTGAACCCAATGAATATCCCAAAATTTTGATTACACGTGTTTGGGGAAATAGGGGCGTGAGAGGGGGTTTGTTGCCCTCCAATCAATTTCGACTACTTTAGACTATTGAAAAGGGCACTAGCCCTTTGAATGTCCAATCAAATGAGCCCTTTCTTAAGTTTTTACGGCAGCACCTTCTAAAAAACTATTTAGTCCCCCAGGGCTTAACTTACAACCCTTGCCCTGAGGGATGTGGGGGAATTTCCTCCTCAAAGACATAATTTCCAGATCTTTTAACTACGTTAAAAAAAATGGCTATCTCAAAATTTTTATTGGATGTGTTTGGAGAACTGGTGGGCGTGGAGGGAGTGTTAGTTGCCCACAAATCACTTTTGGCTATTAAAAAGGGTACAAGCCCTTCCAACTTCCAATCGAAGGAGTTCTTTTTGAAGTTTCTACGACAACTCCTTCGATACGAAATGCCCTGGTCTAAACCAGGCCTAAACCAGGTCTAAATTATAATAATAATAATACATTGTGCCAACATCGTTCTTTACTTAGGCAACGCTATTGCGCTGCCTATGATTAGCCATGTCTTGATCCCTGCAACACATTGATTTTAATTCAGGCTACCCGTCAGCTAATGCAAATATTGCTATTCTGATAACCTGTGTGAACAAAGTTTGTTTTGGTATACATCGCTGCTTCAATGGGAATACATTCTACCCCAATAGGGTTGCAACCTCTAGTTAAAAAAAAAAAAACATTGTGACCAAATCCTTAGACTCTTATCTTCTATACCTCTTCTGTCCTAATTCAAGCTCCACTTCTCTTTTCTCTGCACTTCTCAAAAGTTTTGGCTCAATCCCCAAATTATTCTTACAAATTACAGATATATAGATATGATTTTGAAGATATAGTGTCTTTTGCTTTACGTTGCTACTTAACTGGAGTAGATTGTAGCTCCCATAGAGTATTTTTATGTAAAATGTTTAAGTAGAACGAATAGAACCAATTTAGCCCCCTTACCTAAAATGAAAACTTGACGTTCCTTTTCTATCCTCTAATACTTCTTAAGACATTGACCTTGAAAGCTTAATCTATTTTGAAGAGGCTGCAAATATGGGATTTTGATAGATTCATAAAACACAACGTCTTTTGATTTCCTTTTCCAAAGACGTGACAAAATCCAAATTTTGAAAAGGATTTGTGGTGCAGTAATGCTCAAATATGTTAGAAATTCATTATTTTTACTGGCTCCCTAAGCACAAATTTGAAGTCCCCTGTTCCTCTCCCTGTTTTCCTACCGTAAGTTTCAACTCCATCCACAAGCTGTCCTCTAATGTACTGCTGGTATGGCAGGCATATCTAAATTATTAAAATGACATATCTGCAAAACTTTACGAATTGTTTGGAAATCAGGAAGAATCTTTCAGGGAATTTTGAGAAGGTATGTAAGTTGACCTCTACCTGCTGCTGGGGGGAGCATAGAGCTAAATTGAAAGTCACCATGCACATCAAGCTTTGGTGGAATTTCGTCTTTCAAAATGTAGGAGGGCTTGCAGTTTTTCGCTTCTTGTCGTGAAAATGACAGATTGAATCATATTTTTGAATGAAACTAAAAGAGAGCTATCGCAAAATATAAGTCATTAAAGGATCACGAGAACGACAAAGGACATAGGTGTGAAGGTACATCTTCGTGACTACCTAAATAATGCCTATCTGTGAAAGCTGGATAGTTAACGCAAGCTAAAGATATTGTTCTCTTAGTTTAAGAATAATGTCGACACTGCAGCTATGCTCCATAGACCTCTTGACGTTTTTAAACAGCAAAATTTACCTCAAAACTTTCATCCAGTATCTTTGGGGCTGCAGTATCATCCAGTTGAGCTGAACAAACATAGCCTTGTTTGTATTCACTAAGATTGTTTTCCCTGGGTCTTTATGATATGGGATAGTATATTAGAGGGAAGATAACTCCAGCTCTCTACCCTAGCCAGGTTTCTTAGTTTTCTAGATGCAGAAAATGTTTTGCATGATTTCCAGTTCAGATTCCGAGTAAAAAACTCTACAGAGCATGCTTGCGCAACTTGTTTGAATTTCATTCATTCGGCAATAGATTCTGGTCTTACCTCGGCAGCTTTATTTTTGGATTTTCGTAAAGCTTTTGATTTCTTAACCCATCAGATTTTTATTTGGAAACTGTTGCATTATGGAATATGATCAAATGTTTTCTCTTGGTTTGAATCATATCTTTCTGGTAGATTTATTTCAATTGATCCACTATTCTGGAGCCCGTCTGAAGTAGAGTATGGTGTCCATAACGGGTCTGTTAGTAGTGATGCCACAAGGCTCTCTACAACACCAATAGCAGATTAACATGGGATTTCTACAAAATGCCCTGTTTCTACAACATGCTCTGTTACGTCAAAAAATCTCTGGAAAGATTCCCAGGATTATAGGTAACGCAGTATTGTTGCTGTATTTGCATATGATTAATCAGAGTGTGGTTGGGATATGTAACAAATACCAATAATAGGAAATTAACTGGGGATGTCAGATAAGTGGAGCTCCTAGCCCGTATGGAACCTTGCGACAGGACCCGTGTGGAATCTCCGCTTGTAACTTAACGCCGTCACACAACTTATTCAATGGCGGTTCACATATTTGTGTAAGGATGGCTCACATGTCATGTAATGACACCAAAACACATCACTGTCACGTAATACGATGCACACTTTATGTAATTTCAGCAAACGTTGTGTAGTGACGGTGCGGATGTTCCGTAATGACAGTGCTTACATCACTGTCACATAAAACTACTTTGACATTTTATTTTTCGCAGAAATGTTCAACAGTTTTTTTTTCTTTCTGTCAACACGTTCCTTGTTTCTTCTTTCTTCTTTTTTCTTTAGTTATTTGTCCTCGCTGGGACTCAAAAAGTCAATTTCCTTCCAATGGAACAGCACCCCAAGCATCCGGACTGACAGACTATTCTCAGTATTCTCTGATAGTCAATATATTGTACATATAACCTATTACACGCAAGGAGATGTCCAATTTTTCACACATGCTAGAATGTCATGTTTCGTGCACCTGCAAAAATTGGTATGAAGACGGAAGACATCTATTTTTCAGAAATTATTGTTCTTAGTGTATTTTGAGCGATAAAAGACAGAAAGGGTTCTTAAATTGTGTAAGCATCTCGATATTAGAGACACATCCTAAACAAGTAATCTAAATGATTAAGCTTATTGTAAATAAAATTTACATCAATAAAAACAAATTTACATCAATATTAAAACAATGAAAAAGCAGTTAAAAAACACAACAACAAACAAATTAAATGCGAAAAACATGATAAATGGAAAACAAAAAACAAAAAACATGCATGAATAGAAGAAAGGTATGGCTCCTAGCAGGTAATTCCAGGGGAGTGGGCTTGTTGTTGTGTCTTTCTTAGAAAAATGGTCCACCGCTTTGCAAAACTTAGTCTGAACTAGTCGAAAAAGACAGTTTAGTAATTTTTTTGGCTGAATGGAGTCGGACTTGGACTTGGCATATTAAAAGTGCCAGGAATTAGAGTTGAAATCGGTTATAGATTAGAAATCTAGTTAAAAGAACCTTTTTTCTTCTCGGTATTTCCGAGAGCCCTTAACTGAAAATACAGAGTTTTTTGAACCGAGACTATGAATATTTCTCATTACCATAACAATACGCACTTTTGAATAATATTTTCTCATCATCCCCAGAGACATTTTCGGACATTTCTTGTTCAAAATTATGCTTTCAATCCTTTTATTTGAGCTTTTTGCGAGGCTGGACTTTCATAACAACCCACAAAAGACGCCCCACCACCACGACATTACACGCCTACCCCCCTCACTCGCGTGGCATTGAACAACGGAACTTGGAATTTCATTACCAGAACGTTATACTCCAAGAAATTCACGCCACAGTACCACACTCTTACCACTGTGCGGCACCTTGCGACACCTGTCATCATTATTTTAATTGCTTCTAGTCTTTGAAAACCTTTTTAGATATGTTTTCTATTGCTATAATTTTTCAACCATTCCAAGACCTGTGCCAAACTACTACTGCTCTGCAATACCCTTTGACATCTCATTATTATTCCTAAGCCATTTTTCAGACATTTCTTGTCAAAAATTATGCTTTCAATCTATTGATTTGAGTGATTTCGTGAACCAGGACTTTCATAATAACCTACAAAAGATACCCCGTCACTGCAACATTACCTGCCTGCTCCCTACTATCCACGTGGCATTTAACAGCGGAGCTCGGCATTTCATTACCAGAAGGTGTTACTACATGTAATTCACACCAAATTATCACACTCTTACTGCTCTGCGGCATCTTGCGACACCCGCCATCATCATTTTTAGCGTCGTCTAGTGTCTGAACACTTTCAATACATATATATTCTCTATTGCTATTATTTTCCAACGATTCCAAGCCCTGTGCCACACTACTACTGCTCTGCGGAACCCTCTGACATCTTATTATGTTTCCTAAGACATTATCAGACATTTATTGTTAAAGATTATGCTTTCAATTCATTTATTCGGGTTTTTTCTGTGAGCTTGGACTTTAATAATAACATACAAAAGACACCAAGACATTACACGCCTGTTCCTTCCACCCTTCCATCCATGTGGCATTGAACAGCAGAACTCGTCACTACTAGAACTTGATACTCAGACCCATTTGCGCCATAGTGCCACACTCTTAATGCTCTACTGCACCTTGCGACACCCGTCATCAACATTTTAAGTATCTTCTAGCGTTTGAATACCCTCAAAGGATATATTTTCTATTACTATTATTTTCCTAAGATTCCCAGCTGTGTGCCACACTATTACTGTCCTGCCGCACCCTCTGACATCTCGTCATTATTTCTAAGACATTTTTCGGCCTTTTTTGTTAAAAATTGTGCTTTCAATCCATTGATTTAAGTTTCTTTTCGTAGGCCTAGCGTTTCATCATAACCTCCAAAAGACACCTCACCATCAGGACATTACATGCTAGTCATGCATTTCATTACCAGAACGTGACACTCCAAGTGATTCTCGGCACTTTTCCACATTATTACTATTCTGTGTCACCCCTCTGACATCACATCCCTATTCCTAGGACATTATTAACACATTCATTTTTAAAAATTATACATTAAACCCATTGATACAAGTCTTTCACGAGGCAAGTCCATCATGATAAGCTTCAAAACATTCCCACACCAACACGCCATTACACGCCAGCCATCAATATGACACACCGTTTCATCCACCCTAGGTTATTTTCAATCTTTCACAACCAAAATAAGCATATGAATCTAAATTAAACACTAAAGTTTTTTTGAACAACGGGACTTGATTTCAATAGAAGCAACAAATTTTTTTTCTTAATACGAACAAAGGTATTAGGAAAAATTTGAAAAGGAAAAGGAAAAATTTGATATTATTAAGGATAAGTTTATTATTATTAAGGAAAAGGTTGTTACTTCTAAGAAAAATTTGTTAGTATGAGTTAAAACTTGCTAGCTCTAGCAGAAAACTTGTTAGCACAAACTGAAAATTGTTACTTCTAAAAGAAATTTGTTGTCTTTGACGAAAAACTTGCTGCCATTAGAAAAATTTGTTACTATTTAGAAAAACCTGTTACTTCCAGGAGAAATTTGATGCTATTAATTAAGACTTTGTTAGCATTAAGGAAAAAGTTGTTACTTCTAAGAAAAAATTTGTTAGTATTAAGTAAAATTTTGTTACTATTAAGGAAAAATTTGTTACTTCTAAAACAAATGTGTTAGTGTTAAGAAAATCTTGCTACTTATAATACGGAACTTATTATCTTAAATAGAAAATTGTTATTTCTAAGAGAAATTTGTTATCTTTGACGGAAGACTTGCTGCTATTAGAATTTTTTCACTATTCAAAAAAACCTGTTACTTCAAAGAGAAATTAGATTGGTATTAGGTAAAATTTTGTTAGTATTAAGAGAAAAATTGTTACTTCTAAGATAAAATTTGTTAGTATTAGGTAAAACTTTGTTAGTATTAAGGAAAGAACTTGTTAATTCTAAAAAAAGTGGTTATTGTTAAGAAAAACTTGCTACTTCTAAGCGAAAACTTATTAGCGTAAACAGAAAATTGTTAATTCTTAGAGAAATATTTATCTTCGACTTAAAAACTTGCTGCTATTAGAAAAAATTTCTGGCTATTAAGAACAACCTGTTACTTCCAAGAGGTTTTTCAAAGTATTAAGTAAAACTCTGTTAGTATTAAAGAAAAACTTTTTACTTCCAAAAGAAGTTTGATAGCATTAAGTAAATACTTTGTTAGTATTAAGGAAAAGGTTGTTACCTCTAAGAAACAATTTGTTAGTGTTAAGAAAAAATTGCTACTTCAAACAGAAAACTTGGTAGCATAAACAGAAAATTGTTACTTATATGAAAAATTTGTTATCTTTGACGGATAACTTGCTGCTATTAGAAAAAAATTTTACTTTTAAGGAAAAATCTGTTACTCCCGATAGAAATTTGATATTATTAAGTAAAACTTTGTTAGTATTAGGGAATAAGTTGTTACTTCTAAGAAAAATTTGTTAGTGATAAGAAAAATGTGCTACTTCTGACAGAAAACTGGTTACCATAAACAGAAAATTGTTACTTCTAAGAGAAATTTGTTATCTTTGACCGAAAACTTGCCACTATTAGAAAAAATTTGTTACTATTAAGAAAAATCCGTCACTTCCAAGAGAAATTTGATAGTATTCAGTAAAACTTAGTTAGTACTAAGACAAAACTTGTTATTTTTAAGAAAAAATTTGCTAGTGTTAAGAAAAACTTGCTACTTCTAGCAGAAAACGTGTTAGCATAGACAGAAAATTGTTACTTACGAGAGAAATTTGTTATCTTTGACCGAAAACTTGCCAATATTAGAAAAAATTTGTTACTATTAAGAAAACCTGTTACTTCTGAGTATTAAGTAAAACTGTATTAGTATTAAGGGAAAAATTTTTACTTCTAAGAAAATATTCGTTATTGTTAAGAAAAAATTTCTAATTCTAACAGATAACTGGTTAACATTAACAGAAAATTGTTACGTCTCAAAGAGAATTTTTTTCTTTGGCGGAAAACTTGCTGCTATTAGATAAAAAATTGTTATTATAATAAAACTTGTTACTTCCAAAAGAAATTTGATAGTATTAAATAAAAATGTGTTAGTATTAAGGAAGAAGTTGTTACTTTTGAGGAAATCAAGTCCCGTTACTCCAAAAAATAGACTGTTTAATTAAGAATCATAAACATTTTTTTGGAGTGAAATGGTTGAAAATATTCTAGCGATGATGAGGGGGTGTGCCATATGAACGACTAGCGTGTAATGGCATGGTGGTGAGGGAGTATTTTGTAGGTTCTCAGGAGTTAATTGCCTCATGAAAAACTTGAATCAATAATTTGAATGAATAATTTTTAACAAGGAATGTCTGAAAATGTCTTAAGAATAATGATATGATATCAGAGGGGTGCCGCAGAGTAGTAATAGTGTGACACAATGCCAAGAATTGATTGGAGTGTCAAGTTCTGGACATTAAATGCATGGCAGGCATGTAATGTCATGGTGGCGGGAGGTCTTTTGGAGATTATTATGAAAGGCTAGGCTTGCGAAAAAACTTAAATCAATGAATTGAAGGCATAATATTTAACAAGAAATGTCTTAAAAATGTCTTAGGAATAATGTTGAGATGTCAGAGGGTGCTACAGGGAAGTTATAGTGTTGCACAGGGCTGGGAATGGTAGGAAAATATTAGCACTAGAAAATATATCCACTGAGGGGATTCAAACGCTAAAAAACGCATAAAATGTTGATGACAGATTTCGCAAGGTGTTTTTTGGTGTATCGCGTTCTGGCCGCAAAATGCCGATTTCAGCTGTTCAATGCCACGCGTTTTGTAGGGGGAGGGGCCGGCGTGTTATGTCGCAGTTGCGGGTGTCATTTTTAGGATATTATGAAAGTCCAGGCTCACAAAATACTCGAATCAATGGATTGACAGCAGAATTTTTTACAAGAAATATCTGAAAATATCTTGGGGAAATAGTGAGAATAATAATGAGATGTCAGAGCGTGCCGCTGAGCAGTAATAGTGTGGCACAGGGCTGGAAACTGTTGGAAAATAATAGCAATAGAAAATATATCCATTGAAAGCGTTAAAAAGCTAGAAGACGCTTAAAATGATGACGGGCGTTGCAAAGTGCTGCAGAGCAGTAAGAGTGTGGTACTGTGGCATGAATTGCTAGGAGTATCACGTTCTGGTAATGGAATTCCAAGTTCCGTTGTTCAATGCCAAGCGGATGGTAGGGGGCAGGCGTATATTGTCGCGGTGGCAGGGTGTCTTATGTAGGTTATTATGAAAGTCCAGGCTCATGAAAACCTCGAACCAATGGATTGAATGCATAATGGTCAACAATAAATGTCCGAAAATATCTTTTGGGATAATGAGAAAATATTATTACATTGCGTGTATTGTCACAGTGGAGTGAAACATTCATAGTTTTGACTCAAACTCTGTATTTTCCTTAAGGGCTCTCAGAAATACCGAAAAAAAAGGGTTCTTTGAACTAGATTTATAATTTATAACTGATTTCAACTCTAATTCCCGGCACTTTCAATATGCTGAGTCCTAGTCCGACTCCATTCATCAAAAAAACTAAACTCCCTCTTTCGACTAGTTAAGACCAAGTTTTGCAAAGCGGTAGACCATTTTGCTAAGAAAGACATAACAACAAGCTTGCTCCCCCTGGATTTACCTGCTAGGAACCATACCATTTTTCTATTCATACATGTTTTTTTGTGTTTTTTTCCATTTGTCATGTTTTTCACGTTGTGTTTTTGAACTGATTTTTCACTGTTTTAATATTGTCGTAAATTTGTTTTGATTAATGGGAATTTTATTTACAATAAGCTTAACCCTTTAGATATATTGTTTAAAATGTGTTTCTAATACATAGCTGTTTTCACAATTTAAGCACCCCTTCTGTCTTTTATCGCATAAAATACATTAAGAACAATAATGTTTGGAGATAGATGTTTTCCGTCTTCATGCCAATTGTCGCAGGTGCACGAAACATGACATTCTACCGTTTGCAAAAAATTGGAAATCTCCTTGCGTGTAATAGGTTATTTCCAGAACATATTGACTAGCACAGAATACTGGGAATGGTCTGTTAGTCCTGATTCTTGGGGGCGCTGTTCCATTGGAAGGAAGTTGAAATTTCGAGTTCCAGCGAGGACAAAGAACTAAAGACAAAAAAGAAGAAAGAATAAAATGAAACGCTTTCAAAGAAGGAAAAAACACTTTGAACGTTTCGGCGAAAAATAAAATTTCAAATACGAGTTATTTGACAGTGATATACGCACTGTAATTACGCAACATGTGCACCGTCATTATGCAGCGTGTACTGACATTACAAAAAATGTGCACCTACCTTACTTTAAAAGAAAGAAAAAAATGCCTGGAACATTTCGACGAAAAATGAATGTCAAAAAAGTTGTATGGGACAGTCATGTATGTGCTGTCGTTAAACAAGATGTGCGCCGTCCTTACATATGATATGTGAACCATCATTGTGCAAGGTGTGTGCTATCGTTAAGTTACAAGCGGGGATTACACACGGGTTCTGTCGCAATGTTACATACGATGGCGTTATTCATATTACACCTGGTCACGGGAATCCTGGGTGTCTTCCAAAGAATAGACTCTATAACAAAAATGGCTACAAATCTTGACAAAATGGCAGTTGCTAGGGGAAATAATGGAAAACTTAGAATCCCGAAAAGCCTGCCAGGTAACCGCATTGCCCAGCTAGAAGGGGCTAGAAGCTTCATTTATCTGTCTTCCTCTGTTAATTTCCTATTATTGGTACTTGTTAAATATCCCGTCCACACTCCGACTAATCATATACAAATAAAGAAACAATATTGCGTCCCCTGGAATCTCAGTAATCTTGTCAGGGATGTTTTGACGTAACAGAGCATGTTGTAGAAACAGTGCATGTTGTAGAAACCCCATGTTAATCTGCTATGGGTGTTGTGGAAATGCTTATGGCATCACTACTTCTGTTCGTGTCATCGTTGTATTTCTAATTTATGTTAATGATCTTATTTTGGCAGTCAAAAATATTAAGCCTCTAGTATGCAGCAGGCTCTGTCATCCAAATTTTCCTTCGTATTCCAATGCTATTTCCAATGAAGATTGTCTCATTTCTTTTGCTGATGATACTGCTCTTGGGACACTTTTTAAAACAGAATGTAATATCATATATAACCTTGCGGCAATATTCGACAGGGTAATTACAGTACCTGCGGAAAAAACGGTAAGTTACGCATTTTCATGGTTTGGTGTGAAGTTCTTGGCCTTCAATGTTGCCAAGTCACATTCTCTTATTTGTTCTGGAATTGGTATAGCTTTCCTTCAGTTTTCACTCCTCCGGGTGTCACAAGGCTTCTTGTGCACACCAGAGAATGGGTAAATCCGGTTTCTTAGTATCTTGATTTATGATATTCTTTCGTTTAGATACCATATAGCCATGAATAGAGTTAAGGTCTAACGGAGATTAGGTATCATACGAAAACTCAGACACACCTTTCGTGGATTTATTGTGAAGCTTTTTTTCTGCCTCTATTTTTCCCCTTGGTGTGGATGTCTACTTTTTCTTCTACATTGTGCCACTTTCTGTCATGCATAGTAAAGCACGGCGTCTGGTTATGGACACTAACCTTTCCTTATTAAAACCACTTCTAAACTTACAGTCTGTTTACATTCGTTCTTATGCTTCTTTTGCCTTTCATCAGCTTCATTGCGATCTTCTTAAATCTTTTCAAGAAAAACTCTTGAGCTAATCTCTGATTTAACTCCATGTAGCTTTTAATTTTCATATGATATCTGCATTACTTCTACACCCCTAATTTACTTTTAGATTTCAATCACCTCATTTCTTATCAACATATTTGAATTCCATACCCTCTTTGATACAGAGATGCCACTCGTTTGAGACTTTTAAAAGCATTCTTTAGGAACATTTAGTTAAAAACCAAACAGAGCAGTTTTTAGTATTTATTTAGTTTTTACTTAGTGGTCCTCTCTACGTTTTAACTCCATGGCCTCAGATATGGTCTCTTTTTATCTTATATGCTATTTAGCGATTGGTCTTTTTCATTTTTTAGAGCAGTTGCTTAAATTATGTTTTTTTCCCTTGTATCTGTTGTCAAGGACCCTTTCGAGCGGTAATAAAAATGTTGTGATTCCAAAATGTCTTTACTGATGAATAAAACTCTGAGCTCTGACAAAACTCTAACTTTTTTCTTAATGCAACTGTTTATTCAGTCGTTTGTGTCGTTTTTGTACGACTTTCTAGTGGTTGCCAAATATGGGCCTATCCTTCAAAAACCATCCCTTTACCTAGATGATAGTTTTTTAGTCCTAAACATATGAAGGTCAGTATTTATGGTGTATAGACAAAATTGAGATAGAGAGGAGAGGCTAAGTATAGGAAGCGAGGTGCTTAGCGTATTTTAAGATTCTGTTTATTTAGTATGTAAGTTTACTTCGTATGACAGGTGGAAAGGACAAATTGATTCAGTTGCTAGCAAAGGTTCTAAGACTATATGTTTAAATTTAAAGAATAGAATTCCTAAGATAAGCCTAAGACTTTTGGCTTCAGAAGAAGATACTCCAAACCAAGATAGTTCCCGTAATGTTCGATTTAGCACAGGCATGAAATATACCGAAGGCTAAAAGGATAGACTGGTTACAGCTGATGAATTTTAAGCGGTTGTTGAGGGCCATAAATAAGTTTAACCATGTCGTATTAAAGGGAGTCTCAAGTTTGCTGCCATTAAGAGTAGGGAGGCTAGGGGGGCGGTTGGTTAAATATTGCGAAAGGGTCACAATTTTCCTAGTATAAGCTTAATAAGGAATACAGCTGAGGTGATGGTCGTAGATGGCAGTAAAAATTGTTGACCCAATGAGGTTGATGCAATTATTGGTAAGTGTTGCGTTAGGAAAAAACAGAATTAGGTGAATAGGTAAGTTTGGAAGTTAGGCTAGCTGCAAAAATGTGAAGGATTGTCTAGCAGAGTGAGAAACTCAAGAGTGGAAGAATCCAAAGGCATCCTCCGTGCCCCTGATCCTGTATGGGCTGGCTAAGGAGACTTAAGGGAAGGATAGTTGTTATAAAGTGAAAATGAATATAAAAATATGAAATTATTAACGTTGGATCATGGTAGTTTTTTGGGTATTGGTGAAGAGATGGAGTGCATAAGAAATTATATGATTGAAATGGTCCTTATCAGTATACTAGGTGAGTAAAGGAGGAAGATTTTATCAATTTTATGGGTATATGCAAAACATTAGTGGATTTGAGCAGGGAGATACTTTTGCCTTATTTTGGAGGAGTTGAATGGCTTGGTAAGATTTGTAAAAGCAGAAATGTTGATGATTTAAAAAAATTGGATAAATTTGTCCAAGTGGGCAGGGCAAATAGAGAAAAATTTTTGATAAGAAAGTAATTTAAGATTAGTAAGGTTGTGAGTTGTTAATATTATCTGCGTTACTATTGCTATATCTAATGTTATGTGAGCGAGTATTAATTATGGTAATATGTCTTATTATATGTGTTTTCGTTTTCGCTATTGCTATGTGTTAATGTTATATTATTATCATGTTATTCTATTGTTAGTGGTATGTGTATTGCGTTATTCCCATTGTTAGCTATTTCAACAGCAAGTTTTTTTTTTATTGAAAGTAAACTGAGTAATATTCAATCTCAAAACGAAAAGAAAATCATTTCGTACATGAAAGGTTGCCCCCTCCTAAATACCTTGCTCTTTTTGCTAAAGCTGTAGTACTTTTAAAAAAGCTTCCTATTCTATTTAAACAATTAGCCATGTTTTTTTATTTTAATTAGCTCTGTTTTAGTAGCCATTCTTCAAAA
This sequence comes from Artemia sinica, assembly GCA_027921565.1. Lineage (NCBI taxonomy): Eukaryota > Metazoa > Arthropoda > Branchiopoda > Anostraca > Artemiidae > Artemia > Artemia sinica. The sequence continues at coordinate 30,971,888 of CM051264.1, forward strand.
ATTGGGAAAAACAGTCCAACAGTAGACTACACCTAGTCTTTGGTTATAAGTGCCTCGTCTTTGGTTGGCTCGTCTTAACGCTAGCACGTTTCTCTTAACACTAACAAATTTTTAGTAGAACTAACAACTTTTTCCTTAATACTAACACAGTTTTACTTAATACTATCAAATTTCTATTGGAAGTAACATAATTTCTTAATAGTAACAAATTTTTTCTAATATTAGCAAGTTTTCCGTAAAAAAAATTGTCTTAGAAGTAACAATTTTCTTTTTATGCTGACAAGTTTTCTGTTAGAAGTAGCAAGTTTTTCCTAACGCTAACAAATTTTTTCTTAGAAGTAACAAGTCTTTCCTTAATACTAACAAAGATTTATTTAACAATATCAAATATCTTTTGGGAGTAACAGGTTTTCTGAATAGTAACATTTTTTTTCTAATAGCAGTAAGTTTGCCGTCAAAGATAAGAAATTTCTCTTAGTAATAAAAATTTTTTGTTTATCCTAACAATTGTTCTGTTAGAAGTAGTAAGTTTTTCATAGCATTAACAAATTTTTCTTAGAAATAACAACTTTTTCCCTAATACTAACAAAGTTTTACCTAATACTATCAAATCTCTCTTGGGAGTGACAGGCTTTTCTTAATAGTAGCAATTTTTTTCAAATAGCACCAGGTTTGCCGTTAATGATAACAAATTTCTCTTAAAGGTAACAATTTTTTGTTTATGCTAACAATTTTTCTGTTAGAAATAGGAAGTTTTTCTTAACAATAACAAATTGTTTCTTAGAAGTAACAAGTTTTTCCCTGAGTGGTCATGAATAGTCATGCTAGCCTAAGTTAAATGAACCTAACTTAAACGTAGTTAACTTAATGTAGTTAACAAGTCTTCTATCAGAAAAACTTGTTAGCGTAAACAGAAAATTGTTACTTCCAAGAGAAATTTGTTTTGTCTGACGGAAAACTTCCCACTATTAGAAAACAATTCTTACTATTAAGAAATGCCATTTACTTTCAAGAGAAATTTGATAGTATTAAATAAAACTTTATTAGTATTAATGAAAAAGTTGCTAATTCAAATGAAAAATTAGTTAGTGTTAACTAAAACTTTATTAGTATAAAGGTAAAAAGTTGTAACGTGTAAGAAAAAAATTGTTAGTGAATAACAAAAACTTGCTCCTTCTAACAAAAAACTTGTCAGCATAAGCAGAAAATTGTTACTTCTAAGAGAAATTTGTTATCTTTAACGGTGAACTTCCTGCTACTAGAAAAAATTGTTACTATTAGGAAAAACCTGCTACTTCCAACAGAAATTTGATGGTATTAAGTAAAATTTCATTATTATTGACGAAAAAGTTGTTACTTCTAAGAAACAATTTGTTAGTATTAAGAGAAACTTTGTTGGTATTAAGAAAAAAGTTGTTACTTCTTAGAAAAAATTGTTAGTGTTAATAAAAACTTGCTACTTCTAACAAAATACTTCGTAGCGTAAACAGAAATTATTACTTCTAAAAGAAATTTGTTATATTTGACGGAAAACTTGCTGCTATTCGAAAAATAATTCTTACTAATACGAAAAACATGTTACTTCCAAGAGAAATTTGATAGTATTAAGTGAAACATTGTTAGTATTAAGGAAAAAAATGTCACTTGTTAGGAAACATTTGTTAGTATTAAGTAAAACTTAGCTAGTATTAAGAAAAAAACTTGTTGCCTCAAATTAAAAAAAATTGTTAGCTTTAAGTAAAACTTGTTACATTTAGCAAAACTTGCTAGTGTAATCAGAAAGTTGTTGCTTCTAAGGAAAATCTGTTATATTTGACGGAAAACATGCTGCTATTAGAAAAATATTCTTAATACTAAGGAAAAACCTGTTACTTTTAAGATAAATTTGATAGTATTAAGTAAAACTTAGTTAGTATTAAAGAAAAAGCTGTTACTTCTAAGAAAAAATTTGTAAGTAGTTAGTAAAACTTTGCTAATATTTGGGAAAAAATTGTTAGTTCTAAAAAAAAATGTGTTAGTGTTAAGAAAAACTTGCTATTTCTAACAGAAAACGTGTTAGCGGAAACAGAAAATTGTTACTTGTAAGAGAAATTTGTTATCTTTGACGGAAAGCTTGCTGCTATTAGAAAAAAATTTGTTACGATTAAGAAAAAGCTGTTACTTACAAGAAAAATTTGATATTTTCTAGAAAAAGTATATTAGTATTAAGGGAAAGGTTGTTACTTCTAAGAAAAAATTGTTAATATGAATAAAAACTTGCTAGCTCTAACAGAAAACTTGCTAGAATAAAAAAAAAATGTTACTTCTAAGAGAAATTTGTTATCTTTGACGGAAAACTGATTGCTATTAGAAAACGTTGTAACTATTAAGAAAAGCCTGTTACTTCCTGGGGACTTATGATACTATTAATTAAAACTTTGTTAACATTCAGGATAAAGGTGTTACTTCTAAGAAAAAATTTGTTAGTGTTAGTTAACATTTCTTTAGTATTAAGGAAAAACTTGTTACTTCTAAAACAAACATGTTAGTGTTAAGAAAAGCCTGCTACTTATAATAGAAAACTTGTTAACGTGAATAGAAAATTGTTGCTTCTAAGAGAAATTTATTGTATTTGACGGAAGACTTGCTGCTATTAGACTTTTTTTTACTATTCAGAAAAACTTGTTACTTCAAAGAGAAATTAAATAGTATAAGGTAAATTTTTATTATTATTAATGGAAAAATTGTTACTTCTAAGATAAAATTTGTTAGTATTAGGCAAAACTTTGTTATTATTAAGGAAAGAACTTGTTACTTCTAAGAAAAAGTTTTTAGTGTTAAGAAAAACTAGCTAATTCGAAGCGAAAACTTGTTAGTGTACACAGAAAATTGTTAGTTTCTAAGAGAAATTTTTGATCTTCGACGGAAAAACTTGCTGCTATTAGAAATAATTCTGACTTTTAAAAAAAACCTGGTACTTCCAAGAGAAATTTGATGTTGTTAAGTAAAACTCTGTTAGTATTAAGGAAAAACCTGTTACTCCCGATAGAAATTTGATAGTAATAAGTAAAACTTTTTTAGTATTAGGGAAAAATTTGTTACTTCTAAGAAAAATTTATTAGTGATAAGAAAAAGTTGCTACTTCTAACAGAAAAATTCTTAGGATAAACAAAAAAATTTTACTTCTAAGAGAAATTTCTTATCTTTGATCGAAAACTTGCTACAATGGGAAAAAATTGTTACCATTAAGAAAAATGCGTTACTTCCAAGAGAAATATGATAGTATTAAGTAAAACTGTGTTAGTATTGACACAAAACTTGTTATTTCTAAGAAAAAATTTATTAGTGTTAAGAAAAAATTTCTACTTCTAACAGAACACTTGTTAGCATAAAAAAGATAATTGTTACTTCAAAGCGATTTTTTTTTCTTTGACGGAAAACTTGCTGCTATATGAAAAAATTTGTTACTATTAAGAAAATCATTTACTTCCAAGAGAAATTTGATAGTATTTAGTGAAACTGTGTTAGTAGTAAGGAAAAAAATTTAAGTTGTAATACAAATTTGTTAATGTTAAGGGAAACTTATGACTTCTAGCAGAAAAATTGTTAGAATTAACAAAAAATTATTACTTCTAAGAGAAATTTGTTATCATTGACGGAAAAATCGCTTTTATTAGAGAAAAATTTGAAACTATTAAGAAAAAGCTGTTACTTCCAAGATAAATTTGATGCTATTGAGTAAAACCTTTGTGCGTATTAAGAAAAAACTTGTTAAATCTAGGGAAACCAAGTCCCCGTTGTTCAAAATAAACTATAGTTTCTAATTTGGATTCACAAGCTTTTTTTTGTAGTGAAAAGGTTGAAATCAACCTAGGGTTGATGAGGGGGGTGTATCATCGTTTAATGGCGTAGTGGTGTGGGAGTGTTTTGAATGTTATCATGATGGGCTTGTGTCGTCAAAAACTTGAACCAATGAGTTTAATGTATAATTTTTAAGAATAAATGCGTGAAAGAGGTCTTAGGAATAGTGATGTGAGGTCAGAGGTGTGACACAGACTAGTGATAATATGGCAGAGTGCCGGGAATTGCTTGGAGTATCGTGTTCTGGTAATGAAATACATGACAGACATGTAATGTCGAGATGGTGGGGTGTCTTTTTGAGGTTATTATGAAAGGTTAAGCTTGCCAAAAGAAACTTTAATCAATGGATTGAAAGCATAATTTTTAACAAGATATGTCTGAAAAATGGTTCAGGAATAATGACGAGATGTCGGAGGGTGCCTCAGAGCAGTAATAGTGTTGCACACAGCTAGGAATCTTAGGGAAATAATAGCAATAGAAAATATATCCGTTGAGGGTGTTCAAACGCTAGAAGATGCTTAAACTGTTGATGACGGGTGTCACACGGTGCCGCAGAGAAATAAGAGTGTGGTACTGTGTTGTGAATTGCTCTGAGTATCAAATTCTGGAAGTTAAATGAAGAGTTTTGCCGTTCAATGTCACATGGATGGTAGGGGGAGGGGCAGGCGTGTAATGTCAAGTTGGCAGGGTGTCTCTTGAACGTTAATATGAAAGTCCAGGCTCGCAAAAAAAACAAGAATGAATGATTTGAAAGCATAATCTTTAACCAGAAATGTCTGAAAATGTCTTAGGAAAAATAGTGCGATATCAGAGGGTGCCGCAGAGTAGTAACAGTGTGGCACAGGGCTGAGAATCGTTGGAAAATAATAGCAATAGAAAATATATATGCATTGAAGGTGTTAAAACACTAGACGACGCTTAAAATGATGATGGCTGGTGTCACAGGGGGCCGCAGAGGAGTGAGAGTGTGGTACTTTGGTTTAAAATACTTGGAGTAACACGCTCTGGTAATGAAATTCCAAGCTCCGCTGTGTAATCCCAAGTGGATAGTAGGGGGCAGGCAGGTAATATTGCAGTTACGGGGTATCTTTTGTAGGCTATTATGAAAGTCCAGGCTCGCAAAATAACTCAAATCAATGGATTGAAAGCATAGTTTTAGACAAGAAATGTCTGAAAAATGGCTTAGGAATAATAATGAGATGTCACAGGGTGCCGTAGAGCAGTAGTAGTGTTACACAGGGCTGGGAATCGTTGAAAAATTATAGCAATAGAAAACATATCCATTGAAGGTTTTCAAACGCTAGAAGACGCTTAAAGTAATGATGACGGGTGTCGGAAGGTGTCGCACAGTGGTAAGAGTGTGGTACTTTGGCGTGAATTTTCTGGAGTATCACGTTCTGGTGATGAAATTCCAAATTCCGTTGTTCAATGCCACGTGGATGGCAGGGGGCAGGCGTGTAATGTCGCGGTGGTGGGGTGTCTTTTGTGGGTTTATTATGAAAGTCCAGGCTCGCGAAAAACTCAAATCAAGCATAACTTTTAACAAGAAATGTCCATAACTGTCTTTGGAGATGATAAGAAAATATTATTAAAATACGCGTATTGTCACGGTGGTGTGAAATATTCATAGTCTTGGCTCAAAAAACTCTGTATTTTCGCTAAGGGCTCTCGGAAATACCGAGAATAAAAAAGGTTCCTTTAACTATATTTCTAATGTATAACCGATTTCAACTCTAATTCCTGGCATTTTTAATATGCCGAGTCCAAGTCCGACTCCATTCAGCAAAAAAAAATTACTAAACTGTCTTTTTCAACTAGTTAAGACTAATTTTTGCAAAGCGGTGGACCAACAAGCCTGCTCTTCCTTGAATTACCTTCTAAGAGTCATACCTTTCTTATATTCATGCATGTTTTTTGTTTTTTGTTTTCTATTTATCATATTTTTGACGTTTTATTTTTTGTTGTATTTTTTAACTGCTTTTTCATTGTCTTAATATTGTTGTGAATTTGTTTTTATTGATGGAAATTTTATTTACCATAAGCTTAATCATTTTGATTTCTTGTTTAGGATACGTCTCTAATACCAAGGTGCTTACACAATTTAAGAAAACCTTCAGTCTTTTATCGCAAAAAATACATTAAGAACAATAATGTCTGAAAACAGATGTTTACCGTCTTCATACCAATTGTTGCAGGTGCGCGAAACATGACATTCTAGCATGTGCAAAAAATTGGACATCTCCTGGCGTGTAATAGGTTATTTCTAGAATACATTGACTATAACAGAATACTGGGAATATTTTCTCAGTCCGGATGCTTGGGGCGCTGTTCCATTGGAAGGAAATTGACTTTTCGAGTCCCAGCGAGGACAAAGAACTAAAGAAAAAATAAGAAAAATAAAAAAGAAACGCGTTGAAAGAAAGAAAAACAAACCATTCAACGTTTCTGCAAAAAAAAAATGTTAAAGAAGTTTTATGTGACAGTGATGTAATCACTATCATTACGCAACATCTGCGCCGCCTTTACGCAACGTGTGCTGAAATTACATAAAGTGTACACCGTATTATGTGACAGTGATGTGTGTGCTGTCATTACATGACATGTGAGCCGTCCTTACATAATATATGTGAACCATCATTGCGTAAGTTGTGTTCTGTCGTTAAGTTACAAGTGAGGATTTCACAAGAGTCCTGTCGTAAGATCACAAATGATGACTTCATCCATATTACATCTGGTCACGGGGATCCTGGTCGTCTTCCAGAAAAGAATAGACTCTATTTTAAAAATAGCTACGAATTTTGACAAAATTGCGGTTGCTAGGGGAAGAATTGGAACACCTGAAATACAAGGAAGCCTGCCACGTGACCGCATTGCTTAGGTGCAAGGGGCTAGGAGATCCACTTATCTGATATTCTCTGTTAATTTTCTATTATTTGTACTTGTTAAATATCCAGACTACACTCCGATTAATCATATGCAAATACAGAAACAGGGGGGCTGTCATCCTCAAAGACCTAATTTCCAGAACTTTCAACTACGTTGAACAAAATGTCTATCTAAAAATTTTGATTGGATGTTTTCGAGGAAATGGTGGGCGTGACAGGGGGGATCGTTGTCCTCCAACTACTTTCAACTATTAAAAAGGGCTCCCGCCCTTTCAATTTCCAATTGAATGATAATTTTTTGAAGTTTCTACGACAATACATACTTTAAAAACCAATCCTTACCCTGAGGGGTGTGGGGGATTTGTCATCCTCAAAGACATAATTTCCAGAACTTTCCAACTATATTGAAAAAAATGGCTACCTCAAAATTTTGATTGGGTGTGTTTGGGGAAATGGTTAGCGTGAGAGGGGGGTGATAGTCACTTTCGACTATTAAAAAGGGCACTAGCCCTTTCAATTTCCAATCAAATGAGCACTTTTTGAAGTTTTCTTGAACAACACTTTCCATGAAAACTTTATATGCCCCCCAGGATATAATTTAAAACTCTTACCGTGAGGGCTCTGCCGGGGTTTTCCTCCTCAAAGGCTTAATCTCCAGAACTTCCACTTACGTTGAACACGTTTGGTAGGTTCCGGGGACTTGAAAGCGAAAAACGCAATTTATTTCATAAAGGATCAAAATCTCTTTTGTGTTGATAAAACAAGTCTCAGATTCCTTCCCAAATTTTTCAATCCAACCTCATAAAGGATCAAAATCTCTTTTGTGTTGATAAAACAAGTCTCAGATTCCTTCCCAAATTTTCAATCCAACCCAAAATTCAGTATCTCCCAATCTTTCCGTAACCCGTTGTTGACAATTCGATTCTATGTCATGATTATCTGTAGTTTCTCTTAATATGTCATGGGTTTTCTCCTCCCTCCTAAGCTTTTTTGTCTTATTGTAATTTTGTAAATTTGCCAGTGGGTCGTGGACCTCTTTGTCCCCCCTATAATTTATATTAGCTAAGCACAGCCCATCTTTTTTTTTATTTTTCACCCTATTATCTATTTTATTTATGTTAGCTAGGCACAGCCTATCCAATTTTCTATTTCTCGCCACTGCAGGCTGAATCTCCAAATTTTGTATCTTTTTTACTCTTCTCTTCTCATCTCTACTTTTCTCAACTGCTTCCATTGTGGAAAATAAATCATCATTAAATTTGAATTGGACTCCAGTGTCCACTATCTTTGACTGAATTTTTTCATTGTAACTCTGTTTAATATTTCTTTTCTCTTTTTATTTTCCTTTTCTTTTGCCGTAGTATTCAATGAATCATCATGAAATCTGAATTGGACTTCAGTGTCCATCGCCTTTGAATAATTTTCTTTATTGTAGTTATGCCTTGCATCTTTTTTCTCTCTTTTAGTTTTCTTTACTTTTACCGCAAAAGCAAATATTTCATTATCAAATGGGAACTGAACTCAGAATTTTGGTTTTTCAAATTGCACTAAAATTCCTAGGACTTTACGAGGAAAAGCGTGTACAATAAATTTCGTCTCATTTTTCTCTGGGACAATCAGTGTTTCATTTTGGTATGTACTTGTTAGCGTCTCATATTCATTAATTGTATTATCAAGTTTTCTATTTTCTGAAAATTTTCCCGAAAAATGATTTTCGAGCGTTTTATTTTCAATTTTATGTGGTCTTTTTACTTCCGCATCCAATTTTTGTGGATTATCAACATTTCGATCAGGAGCATCAAGCATTTGTTTTTTTTCGACAGGGGGCTCAGCCTCCCAATTTTCTTTTATGGGCCGGTCCACCTCCCCCCGTAGTCAACGAAGTCGCTTATTTTTCCGTTTTAGCATTTAATGTCTGGTAATTTTATTATTTTTGTAATTGATTCTTATACAAATTATTATGGCTATCTGACGGCCTAGAAGTTAGTTGTGATAAAATCTCACTTTCTGGAATTCCCTAGGGGGCTTCTATTAGGCCTATCATGGCTCTTTTAAACTCTTGGTGATATATTTCTTCTTTCTCTCTATATTTTTTATCTTCGTCCTCTTTTCGTTCTATGGCTATTCTATAAGCCTCTTCCTTTCGTTCTCTGACTATTCTATAAGCTCTTCCTTTCGTTCTCTGGATATTCTATCAGCCTCTTCCTTTTGTTCTCTGGCTGTTCCCTCTGCCTCTTCCTTTCGTTCTCTGGCTATTCTTAATTCCTTCATGAAATTTAATATATATTGTGTCATATTTTCATGACTACATTTTTCGTGAGTTCCTGCTGGATCTCGATTCAACACTGCTCCTTCTATTCGGACTACTTGGACTCCGTCTGTCATTATTTCTTCTTAATTCATTTTCTGAATCAGTTCGTCCTCTATCCGTATTTTCTCTTACTCACAACTCCCCTTTATTTTGCACAAAATCTGAGGGGTGAGTTCGTCTTGTTTTTTCATATATATTATCTTCCTTGTTTATTTTTTACCCCCTGATTTTACCACGTATACTCCTTCCCGATTATATTATCTCTTAATTAATTAGTAATCGTGGTAGGCTTAAAAACTGTCGCACGCAAAAATTATTGTACAAAATTACTATTGTCAATTATCAAATCCGTGTATTGAGATTCAAAAATTTTTAAATAACCGGAAAATCTAGACTTCATTAGCATTAGCGAATTTTATACGAGTAAATATATCTTCGAAAAGCGAATTAACAGGGGTAAGACAAGAATGTAAACCGAAAAACTGCACGAATATTCTACTAGTGAATTAGCTGGACGAAACTCAAACAGGGAAACTACCCTGTAAAACAAATCACGTATCCTCCCTAGATACTCGTACTCCAAATATAATCTCCTCTTAGGCTGATTACTCAATAGGACAGGGGCCTCCCAGCTTCCTTGTCCAATGTGCGAACAAAACTGACAAATTCTCATAAGTTGCCGTCTTCAATAATCTTATAACCTTCGTCACTGAAGATTATACCTAAGTCCTCCAATTCACTCAAATATTTACCCAACTTTCACTGTTCTCTTATCCCTCCTTAAACCCTGTAATACTTTCTTATACAGATATCCCCCCACTGTAAAATCAAACTCAATTAATTTCACGTTATTCTTTTTTATTATTGTTTAACTATTCCCGCGAAAAACGGTCAATTTTAAGTGGGTTGCGCAGCCTCCGTTGTCTCACAAGTTAATTAGTCACGTGATATATTGATTCCAAAACTTTATTTCTTATTATTATCTAACTAGGCACAGACCATTTAGATCTTCGCAATTCTGTATTTTTTTTCTCTTCGCGATTTTCTTATATGTAACCACAATAGGCTACTATGTAGGCTAGATTTACTTGTCTCTTCAAAAACGCGGAATTCTTTTATTATCAGGTTTACCGATAGGACCTTTGTTGCTGCCACCAGTATTCATGTGGTAAGGTATGGGTACCACCAATTATTGGTGCAAAAATGGTGCTACCCCACTTACTGGAGGGGAAGCCCCTGATGGCGCCAAATATTATAATGGGTTGCCCGCGCTTACCACAACGGTTATGTAATATAGGGTATGTCAGTACCCAATTTATAATATACCCTGCCTCAGGGCATGATAACGTGATCGAACGGTCAGATGGCCAACTCTAGTTCCAAGGGTACCCATCCTGGGTTACCACTAATATTTATAACCATCTCCTTGGTCTCCATCAAGGCTAAAAAGTCAAAGATTATATAGTACAAAATAGCTTATTGTGTTCAAGATCACGCATATATCAGAACTGATTCACAAAATAAGGATTTTTCCTCTGGATTGCTCAACCGCGTGTCTGCAGTGGCGGTAGGCGAATATTTCCAATCAATCTAAATGCTTACCAATTACCACCTTACTTCAAATCAATCGCCTTTATGCTCCTTCTTTCACCACCCGACAATTTAGACCAGTCTTGTAACCTGAAAGTAGCTTTCAGCTATGGTAAGTCATCCGTAACTGTGCAATTAAAACCTCGTGGTTTTTAACAACCTACGCAGTTAAAGAAAGAAAAATTGCGCAGCCAAAATTAAGAGAAAATTAATAATTACTACAAAGGGGAAAAGGTAATAATTAAAGAACCCGAAGAAAAGAACAAGGAAGGGCATTTATCTGAAACAAACCAGGACCCAAGGTCCCAACATTGTTTAATATTTCCGAGAGCTTTAACGAAATGTTGTGTTTCCTTGGGGGACCAAGACTATGCCCCCCCGGTTGAAAAACACATATTTAAATAGTATTTTCTCTTCAAATTTCACATAATCTCGTTCGAGGTAATTTTCTAGGTACTATTGAGAGCTTTTAATGAAAAACCCCCTCATTGGAACCCAACCCTTTTATGATGCCCACCCTCTCCAAAAAACACCCAACACCACCATGGTAATACGTGCCTGCCCCCTGCTATCCAACATGGCATCTTTCTCAACACCCCCTAGGACATTTTCAACCTTTTCACTCCGAATTTAAGCTTGTGAATCTTAATTAATCACTATTTTTTATTGAAAAGTAGGACTTGACATTTTAATGCTAGAACTGGATACTCCAAGGAATTCACGCCGCATTGCCATTGAAAAGTAGGACTTGACATTTTAATGCTAGAACTGGATACACCAAGGAATTCACGCCCCATTGCCACATTATTACTGCTCTACGGCATCTTCTGACATCACCTCATGAACCCCAAAATATTTCAGACATTTGTTGTTAAAAATTATGCTTCAACTCACTGATTCGAGTTTTCGAAAGACAATCATATCACGGTGCTCCTCAAAACTGATCACTCCATCACAGTATTATGTGCCTGCCCCCACTGTCATCCACCTTGTACCCACCCTCATCATCTCCAAGGACAATTTCAACCTTTCCCTCCGAAAATAAGTTTGTGAAGCTAAATTAAACACAGTTTATTTTTATTTGAACAGCGGGACTTGGCATTTCATTGTTAGAATGTGACAGTCAATAGCATTTCACGTCACTTGGACTTTAAAACATTTCTTGAACGTGTATTCTCCTTATTTCCAATGGTTTTATAAAAATTGGCACTTTTACCCGCCACCTACCTCCGATTCAACATTTCCGATTCCACCAGTTCCACTCCCACTTCCAACAATTCCAAGTTTCTGTGCACAACTTCCTCTTTGGTAATCTATGTCTGCCAAACAGTACCCATCTGGCACATATTATCACCCATAAGGGGTTTTCAGCCTCTTTCTCCAACAGAAATAATTTATAAGCAAAAATGGCCATTTTTTATTTGAACTGCGGAAACTTGCCGTTCTATTATTATGTTACAAGTCTCCACGGCAATTCCCAGTCAGTTGCATTCAATGTCTAGCATTTGACACCCTTAGTTTTTCCTGTTTTCTAGGAACGATTTGGGATTATTTTGTAAGTTTCTGTATCCTAGAAGAAGTATTTGGGGTGTTGATAGAATTTTGCGTTTTGTAGTTAGTATTTTGTGTTCTGCACCATCTATTTTTCATTCTATTAGAACTATTTTAGAATTCTGCAAAGTAGTTTAGTATTTTGTAAGAGTCATTTTGATTTTCTAGGAATTATTTGGATTACGTTTGAACTTTATCGTATTCTATAAGAAGTATTTGGGGTGTTGTTAGAATTTTGTGTTTTGTGGCAAGTATTTTGTGTTCTGCACCAACTATTTTTCATTTTGTTAGAACTATTTTAGAATTGTGCAAAGTATTTTTGTATTTGTAAGAGTTATTTCTGTTTTCTAGGGATGATTTGGAAGTGTGCTTGAAGTTTTGTATTCTAGAAGAAGTATTTGGGGTGTTGTTAGAATTTTTTGTAATGCAGTAAGTATTTTGTGTTCTGCACCAACTATATTTGATCCTGTTACAACTATTTTATGAATTTTGCAGAGTATTTTTTTGTATTTTGTAAGAATTATTTCTGTTTTGTATGAATTATTTTGATTATGCTTGAATTGTTCTGTATTCTATAAGAAGTATCTGGGGTGTCGTTAGAATTTTGTGTTTGTAGTAAGTGTTCTGTGTTCTGCACCAGCTATTTTTCGTTTTAGAATTGTGCAAAATATGTTTTCATTTTTTGAGAAATATTTCTATTTTGTAGAAATTATTTGGATTATGATTGAAGTTTTTCGTATTCCATAAGAAATATTTTAGGTATTGGTAGTATTTTGTGTTTTGTAGCAATTATTTTGTGTTCTCCACCAACTATTTCTCATTCTGTTAGAACTGTTATAGAATTGTACAAAGTAATTTTGAATTTCGTAAGAAATATTTTTGTTTTGTATGAGTATCTTGAATTATGCTTGAAGTTTTTGTATTCTATAAGAAGTATTTAGGGTGTTTTTTGACTTTTTTATCTTTTAAATTTTTTAATTGTTTAAAAAATAACAATGACACCTTTGATTCGGCATTGGCTTCGCATATTTTCGTAAAGCCGACCCATCTGGTTCTTTTTGACGAGGCAACCTTAATATCAACTTTAAATGGCCTACCACAAACTTTTAAAGAGGTAATTCAGATAAAAAAATACATGAACCAAAATTTAGCAATAAATAGAGATGCTGAAGATATTTCATTAAGCCCAATTTACGACAGTTTAAATTTGAAGGACTCAATCAACATTTTCACCCGGTATAACTTAAAAGAACCTATTTGCATATCTAATGAAAACCGAAACTGTAGACCAGCTAAAACTATTGCAAGTTAAAAAGTCCGTGCTCAATAATCTTGGTAAATTCTTTTTCATTGATTCCTGCCTGGTTTGTATTTAGTGTTTGTTCTGTCTTTGTCAGGTAAACTTCGAAACTTTAGATTTTCGTTTTTTCTTTTTCTTTTTTTTGTTTGGCACTGAGGACGACTTGGTGGAAGTCCTTGTCGAAATATTTTCTAATATTTTCTTCTTCTTCATGGTTTTCCACTGGCTGACAAAATCCCCGTTTTTCAGCTTTTTTTAATTATATTTTTCATTTTGTTATTTTCTTTCCTCTCTGAGTTTCATTTTTTACCAAACAATTCTGCAAGGGTGTGCCTACACTCTATGCAAAAGGAAATTTCAATATGATTGTTTATAGTAACTGTGTACAGAATAATTTAGTTCCGAGAGCGAAGGTCATAGCCATTCGCTCTTTAAAATATAAAAACTTCACAGTTCGAGTTGAAAAAATGCCATGTCCACCATATCGGACAAAGTCTTTGTACATGCGGACAGCTTTAGGGTACTATCACACGGTCATTACCTTACTTCAGATCTAGTAGATTGTGTAGATTACTTGGTTATTAACATAAAATATTTGGTACAAAACTCAAAAATTGTAACCGCACCCCAAATACTTCTTATGGAATACAAAAACTTCAATCACAATCCAAATAATTTCTACAAAAATAAAAATAACTTGTAAAATACAAAAATACTTTTCACAATTCTAAAATAGTCTTAACAGAATAGAAAAATACTTGGTGCAGAACTCATAATACTTATTACAAAACACAAAATTCTAACAATATCCAAAATACTTCTATGGAACACTAAAAAATTTCAAACATAATCCAGAAATAATTCCTACAAAACAGAGATAACTCTTAAAAAATACAAAAAATATATTACAAAATTCTAAATAGTTCTAACAGAATGACAAATAGTTAGTATAGAACACAAAATACTTGCTAGAAACCAAAAATTCTAACAACAGCCCAAATACTTCTTATAGAATACAAAAAACCTCAAACATAATCCTAAATCATTTTTATGAAACAGAAATAACTCTTGAAAAATACAAAAATACTTTGCACAATTCTAAAATAGTTCTAACAGAATGAAAAATAGTTGGTTCAGAACACAAATTACTTGCTATAAAACAAAAAACTCTGACAACACCCCAAATACTTCTTATAGAATACAAAAATTTCAAGCCTACCTAAAATTACTCCTACAAAACAGAAATAACTCTTAGAACATACAAAAAATACTTTAAAGAATTCTAAAATAGCTCTAAGAGAATTAAAAATAGTACGTGCAGAACAAAAAATACTTACTACAAAACAAAAATTCTAGCAACACCCCAAGTACTTCTTATAGAATTCGAAAAAGTTCAAACGTAATCAAAACAATTCCTATAAAAAAGAAATAACTCTTACAAAATAAAAAAATACTTTGCACAATTCTAAAATTATTCCAGCAGAATGAAAAGTAGTTGGTGCAGAATAAAAAAGCTTGCTAGAGAACACAAAATTCAAACAACACCCAAAATACTTCTTATTGAATACAAAAAAGTTCTAAGAGCATCCAAATAATTTCTACAAAACAAAAATAGCTCTTACAAGATAAAAGAAGCACTTTGAACAGTTCTATAATAGTTCCCACAGAATGAAAAATATGTGGTGTAAATCACAAAACACTTGATATAAAACAAAAATTGTAGCAACACCCCAAATACCTCATATAGAATACGAATAGCTGCAAACATAATCCAAATCACGCCTACTAAACAGAAATATTGCTTACAAAATACAAAAATACTTTGCACAATTTAAATATTTCTAGCAGAATAAAAAATTATTGGTCAGGAACACAAAACACTTGCTGCGAAACACAAAAATTATAACAAAACCCATAATGCTTCTTATCGAATACGAAAAACTTCAATCGTAATCAAAATAACTCCTACAAAACGGAAATAACTCTTACAAAATACGAAATTACTTTGCCAAATTCTAAAATAGTTCTAAGGGAATGAAAAATACTTGGTACCGAACACAAAATACTTACTACAAAACACAAAGTCAAAAAACACCATAAATACTTCTTATAGAATACAAAAACTTCAAGCATAATTCAAGTTACTCGTACAAAACAAAAACATTTCTTACGAAATTCAAAATTACTTTGCACAATTCTATAACAGTTCTAACAGAATGAGAAATAGTTGGTGGAGAACACAAAATAATTGCGACAAAACACAAAATACTACCAATACCTAAAATATTTCTTATGGAATACGAAAAACTTCAATCATAATCCAAATAATTTCTACAAAATAGAAATATTTCTCAAAAAATGAAAACATATTTTGCACAATTCTAAAACGAAAAATAGCTGGTGCAGAACACAGAACACTTACTACAAACACAAAATTCTAACGACACCCCAAATGCTTCTTATAGAATACAGAACAGTTCAAGCATAATCAAAATAATTCATACAAAACAGAAATAATTCTTACAAAATACAAAAAAATACTCTGCAAAATTCTAAAATAGTTGTAACAGAATCAAATATAGTTGGTGCAGAACACAAAATACTTACTGCATAACAAAAATTCTAACAACACCCCAAATACTTCTTTTAGAATAGAAAACTTCAAGCACACTTTCAAATCATCCCTAGAAAACAGAAATAACTCTTACAAATACAAAAATACTTTGCACAATTCTAAAATAGTTGTAACAGAATCAAATATAGTTGGTGCAGAACACAAAATACTTACTGCATAACAAAAATTCTAACAACACCCCAAATACTTCTTATAGAATACGATAAAGTTCAAACGTAATCCAAATAATTCCTAGAAAATCGAAATGACTCTTAAAAAATACTAAACTACTTTGCACAATTCTAAAATAGTTCTAACAAAATGAAAAATAGTTGGTGCAGAACACAAAATACTTGCCACAAAACACAAAATTCTAACAACACCCCAAATACTTCTTATAGGATACAGAAACTAAAAAATAATCCCAAATCGTTCCTAGAAAACAGGAAAAACTAAGGGTGTCAAATGCTAGACATTGAGTGCAACTGACTGGGAATTGCCGTGGAGACTATTAATATAATAATAGAACGGCAAGTTTCCGCAGTTCAAATAAAAAATGGCCATTTTTGTTTATAAATTATTTCTGTTGGAGAAAGATGCTGAAAACCCCTTATGGGTGATAATATGTGCCAGAGGGGTACTGTTTGGCAGACATAGATTACCAAAGAGGAAGTTGTGCACAAAAACTTGGAATTGTTGGAAGTGGGAGTGGAACTGGTGGAATTGGAAATGTTGAATCGGAGGTAGGTGGCGGGCAAAAGTGCCAATTTTTATAAAACCATTGGATATAAGGAGAATACACGTTCAAGAAATGTTTTAAAGTCCATGTGACGTGAAATGCTATTGATTGTCACATTCTAACAATGAAATGCCAAGTCCCGCTGTTCAAATAAAAATAAACTGTGTTTAATTTAGCTTCACAAGGTTATTTGAAAAGGTTGAAAATGTCCTGGGGGTGAAGAGGGGAGGAAATGTGGACGACAGATGGGACAGGCAAGTAATACTGTGGTGGAGCGATGTGTTTTGAGGAGCATCGTGATAGGCATGGCTTGCGAAAACACAAAACAATGGGTTGAAGCGTAATCAATGGTTTGAATCTGCGGGTGCCACAGAGCAGCAATAGCTTGGCATTGTGGCGTGAATTTGTTGGAGTATCACGCTCTAGCAATGAAATGTCGAGTCCCGCTGTTCAATGAAAAATAGTGTTTAATTTAGATTCACAAACTTATTTTCGGAGGGAAAGGTTGAAATTGTCCTTGGAGATGATGAGGGTGGGTACAAGATGGATGACAGTGGGGGCAGGCACATAATACTGTGATGGAGTGATCTGTTTTGAGGAGCATTGTGATATGATTGTCTTTTGAAAACTCGAATCAATGAGTTGAAGCTTAATTTTTAACAACAAATGTCTGAAATGTCTTGGGGTTGATGAGGTGATGTCAGAAGATGCCGTAGAGCAGTAATAATGTGGCAATGGGGCGTGAATTCCTTGGTGTATCCAGTTCTAGCATTAAAATGCCGAGTCCTACTTTTCAATAAAAAATAGTGATTAATTAAGATTCACAAGCTTAAATTCGGAGTGAAAAGGTTGAAAATGTCCCTGGGGGGTGTTGAGAAAGATGCCATGTTGGATAGCAGGGGGCAGGCACGTATTACCATGGTGGTGTTGGGTGTTTTTTGGAGAGGGTGGGCATCATAAAAGGGTTGGGTTCCAATGAGGGGGTTTTTCATTAAAAGCTCTCAATAGGACCTAGAAAATTACCTCGAACGAGATTATGTGAAATTTGAAGAAAAAATACTATTTAAATATGTGTTTTTCAAACGGGGGGGGGGGGCATAGTCTTGGTCCCCCAAGGAAACACAACATTTCGTTAAAGCTCTCGGAAATAATAAACAATGTTGGGACCTTGGGTCCTGGTTTGTTTCAGATAAATGCCCTTCCTTGTTCTTTTCTTCGGGTTCTTTAATTATTCCCTTTTCCCCTTTGTAGTAATTATGAATTTTCTCTTAATTTTGGCTGCGCAATTTTACTTTCTTTAACTGCGTAGGTTGTTAAAAACCACGAGGTTTTAATTGCACAGTTACGGATGACTTACCATAGCTGAAAGCTACTTTCAGGTTACAAGACTGGTCTAAATTGTCGAGTGGTGAAAGAAGGAGCATAAAGGTGATTGATTTGAAGTAAGGTGGTAATTGGTAAGCATTTAGATTGATTGGAAAAATTCGCCTGCTGCCACTGCAGACATGCGGTTGAGCAATCCAGAGGAAAAATCCTTATTTTGTGAATCAGTTCTGATATATGCGTGATCTTGAACACAGTAATTTATTTTGTACTATATAATCTTTGACTTTTTAGCCTTGATGGAGACCAAGGAGATAGTTAAAAATATTAGTGGTAACCCAGGATGGGTACGCTTGGCACTAGAGTTGGCCATCTGACCGTTCGATCACGTTATCATGCCCTGAGGCAGGGTATATTATAAATTGGGTACTGACATACCCTATATTACAGAACCGTTGTGGTAAGTGCGGGAAACCCATTATAATATTTGGCGCCATCAGGGGCTTCCCCTCCAGTAAGTAGGGTAGCACCATTTTTGCACCAATAATTGGTGGTACCCATACCTTACCATACCACATGAATACTGGTGGCAGCAATAAAGGTCCTATCGGTAAACCTGAGAATAAAAGAATTCCGCGTTTTTGAAGAGACAAGTAAATCTAGCCTACATAGTAGCCTATTGTGGTTACATATAAGAAAATCGCGAAGAGAAAAAAAAATACAGAATTGCGAAGATCTAAATGGTCTGTGCCTAGTTAGATAATAATAAGAAATAAAATTTTGGAATCAATATATCACGTGACTAATTAACTTGTGAGACAACGGAGGCTGCGCAGCCCACTTAAAATCGACCGGTTTTCGCGAGAATAGTTAAACAATAATAAAAAAGAATAACATGAAATTAATTGAGTTTGGTTTTACACTGGGGTGATATCTGTATTAGAAAGTATTACAGGGTTCAAGGAGGGATAAGAGAACAGTGAAAGTCGGGTTAATATTTGAGTGAATTGGAGGACTTAGGTATAATCTTCAGTGACGAAGGTTATAAGATTATTGAAGATGGCAACTTAGGAGAATTTGTCAGTTCTGTTTGCACATTGGACAAGGAAGCTGGGAGGCCCCTGTCCTATTGTGTAATCAGCCTAAGAGGAGATTATATTTGGAGTACGAGTATCTAGGGAGGATACGTGATTTGTTTTACAGGGTAGTTTCCCTGTTTGAGTTTCGTCCAGCTAACTCACTAGTAGAATATTCGTGCAGTTTTTCGGTTTACATTCTTCTCTGACCCCTGTTAATTCGCTTTTCGAAGATATATTTACTCGTATAAAATTCGTTAATGCTAAAGAAGTCTAGATTTTCCGGTTATTTAAAAATTGTTGAATCTCATTACACGGAACTGATAATTGACAATAGTAATTGTGTACAATAATTTTTGCGTGTGACAGTTTTTAAGCCTACCACGATTACTAATTAATTAAGAGATAATATAATCGGGAAGGAGTATACGTGGTAAAATCAGGGGGTACAAAATAAACAAGGAATATATGATATATGAAAAAACAAGACGAACTCACCCCTCAGATTTTGTGCAAAATAAAGGGGAGTTGTGAGTAAGAGAAAATACGGATAGAGGACGAACTGATTCAGAAAATGAATTAAGAAGAAATAATGACAGACGGAGTCCAAGTAGTCCGAATAGAAGGAGCAGTGTTGAATCGAGATCCAGCAGGAACTCACGAAAAATGTAGTCATGAAAATATGACACAATAAATATTAAATTTCATGAAGGAATTAAGAATAGCCAGAGAACGATAGGAAGAGGCAGATAGAACAGCCAGAGAACAAAAGGAAGAGGCTGATAGAATATCCAGAGAACGAAAGGAAGAGCTTATAGAATAGTCAGAGAACGAAAGGAAGAGGCTTATAGAATAGCCAGAGAACGAAAAGAGGAGGAAGATAAAAAATATAGAGAGAAAGAAGAAATATATCACCAAGAGTTTAAAAGAGCCATGATAGGCCTAATAGAAGCCCCCTGGGGAATTCCAGAAAGTGAGATTTTATCACAACTAACTTCTAGGCCGTCAGATAGCCATAATAATTTGTATAAGAATCAATTAAAAAAAATAATAAAATTACCAGACATTAAATGCTAAAACGGAAAAATAAGCAACTTCGTTGACTACGGGGGGAGGTGGACCGGCCCATAAAACAAAATTGGGAGGCTGAGCCCCCTGTCGAAAAAAAAACAAAATGCTTGATACTCCTGATCGAAATGTTGATAATCCACAAAAATGGGATGCGGAAGTAAAAGACCACATGACATTGAAAATAAAACGCTCGAAAATCATTTTTCGGGAAAATTTTCAGAAAATAGAAAACTTGATAATACAATTAATGAATATGAGACGCTAACAAGTACATACCAAAATGAAACACTGATTGTACCAGAAAAAATGAGACGAAATTTATTGTACACGCTTTTCCTCGTAAAGTCCTAGAAATTTTAGTGCAATTTGAAAAACCAAAATTCTGAGTTCAGTTCCCATTTGATAATGAAATATTTGCTTTTGCGGTAAAAGTAAAGATAACTAAAAGAGAGAAAAGATGCAAGGCATAACTACAATAAAGAAAATTATTCAAAGGTGATGGACACTGAAGTCCAATTCAGATTTCATGATGATTCATTGAATACTACGGCTAAAGAAAAGAAAAATAAAAAAGATAAAAGAAATATTAAATAGAGTTACAATGAAAAAATTCAGTCAAAGATAGTGGACACTGGAGTCCAATTCAAATTTAATGATGATTTATTTTGCGCAATGGAAACAGTTGGGAAAAGTAGAGATGAGAAGAGAAGAGCAAAAAAGATACAAAATTTGGAGATTCAGCCTGCAGTGGCGAGAAATAGAAAATTGGATAGGCTGTGCCTAGCTAACATAAATAAAATAGATAATAGGGTGAAAAATAAAAAAAAGATGGACTGTGCTTAGCTAATATAAATAATAGGGGGGACAAAGAGGTCCACGACCCACTGGCAAATTTACAAAATTACAATAAGACAAAAAAGCTTAGGAGGGAGGAGAAACCCCATGACATATTAAGAGAAACTACAGATAATCATGAAATAGAATCGAATTGTCAACAACGGGCTACGGAAAGATTGGGAGATACTGAATTTTGGGTTGGATTGAAAAATTTGGGAAGGAATCTGAGACTTGTTTTATCAACACAAAAGAGATTTTGATCCTTTATGAGGTTGGATTGAAAAATTTGGGAAGGAATCTGAGACTTGTTTTATCAACACAAAAGAGATTTTGATCTTTTATGAGGAGGAGGAATCCCTAGGGGAGGATCCCCTGTGGGAATGCGGGAAAGAATGTCCTTTTCCTCAATGCACAACTGGCGGAAAAATTGCGATCCCTTTACCGGGAATTTGCGTCTCTGATCTGGAGTCCTTTGAGGATACTTGCTCACAATCACTTCATATTTCACCCAACCCTTTGTCCAGTAACCCTATTCATAGTTTTTACTCTTCATTGGAATGGACAATTATTTCTGGCAAATCTTATCCACTATCCCAATTTCATCTTCAATTATATCAGCGCCTATCCTTCATTCGATTATTTTAGGGGGTGCGACCAAGAAAAAAAAGATTCAAGGTTGGGTTAAGTTTTTACTTCATTTCCTTGAACCCCTATCGTATTCAGAGGCCTGTGTATTTTCGGCCTTGGTTTATTTGAAATTATGCTAAGGTGCAATTTACATTTTCATTGAGATGTGGGGTTGTTTCCACTGATGGAAATTAATAGGCTTGTTCAGCCAATTGTTCATGATGGCTGGATTCATCGAATGTGCCAGAACCTTATTTTACGCTTCTCCCAAGTATAAATTATGTGAGAGCTAGAAATTTGTCTAGCTCTCACAAATTTCTAGCTCTCAAATCTCGTGTATTCTTCCTTTTTTGAAATCCCAAGCTTGATGGTGTAGCTCCAGTAAGTGGTGTAGCAACATATTTGCACCAATAAGTGTTGGCACCCGTACCTTACCACACGAATACTGGTGGTAGTCGTGGCTCACCAGCATAATAAACAATAAATTATTATGTATAATATGGCTTAAATTTACCACTTTTATCAACTCTCTCTCCATGGAATTGCCAGCTAGGCCCCGTACCTGTCTTTAATTCACGCATGTTTTGCTTATATTTTAGCCTATATCAGGTTTTTTCACATTTTGTTTTTCCATTGCCTAATCTTGTCTAAAAACACTGTATTTTCGCTAAAGGCTCGTAATATGGCTTAGATTTTGCTTTCAACTCCTCGTAGATTATTGATAGGAGTCCCATCTTTCCTTAATTCACGAATATTTCCTTTTTTCGTTCGTCGTGCTTTTAACTACTTTTTTCTTTGTTTGATATTGCTCTTAAATTTGTTTTTATTAATAAATTTTGTATTTACAATGGTCTGCGTATTTTTTAAATTCCTTATATCAGGACAGACCTTCAGTGACTGAGCGTTTACACTATTTAAGCGTTTTTCAGCCCCCCTTTCGCCCTTATTACTAAAAATACCTCAAGAGCAACCAGAAATATTATCTGGTATCACTCCCTAAAAAACAATACTTAATGAACAGGTGCAATTTTACTAATTGATTTTCCCCGTCTGCGCGTTAATTATTGTACCCGTAGGAAACACAGTATTATCATTGTAACATGTACCAAAAGGCAGATTCTTATTGCAGAGAATTGGTAATTTCCTATAATATATTCCTCGGAACAGAATATTGGAAAGTGTTTCAAGGACAAGTTGATTAAGGCACAGTTCTATTTTGATGGAAATTGGTCTTTCGAGTTCTGATTAGGACAAAAACCATTGGAATGTAATGATCCTTTGACAAATTCATTGAAAGAAAAATTAAGTCTAAAAAAGTATTATGTAATGAGCTGCGTGTGTGTCCTCCTCATTTAAAAGTAGGGGGCTCCCCATGGAGTGTGAAGAAACAATGCGCGGGCGAATATGTCATCCATAAACATCCCTCATTGCGTAGGAAATAAAAAGAGAAAAAAATGCCTAGAAAGAAAGAAGAAAAAGGCATTGAAAATAAATGCGTTGAGATGTCTTAGAAACCGTCTTGAAACCTCTTAAAGGAAAATGTCTTAAGAAACGGCTTGAAAGCGTTAAAAACGGCTTGAAATGGCTATCATTACGATCAACTCCAATTATTTAGTTTAAAATCCCCTATTATATAACAACTGTTGAGTTACACAATACTCTCAGCCCCAATTATAGAGTGACCGAATATAAACATTCCCTAATATCTATTTCTCTTAGTCTCCCCCTATGACTTAAATAACACCTGCTCTCGGGCACCGGTCGTATTGCCGGTTTATTTAAAAGAAAGTTGATAGGATAGATCTCTAAGTCCTTTCAAGTTTTACCAATTCAAAACAATTTTCAGTGCCATCACGACTTTCCCCAAACCCTTTGGAATCCTTCTAATTCTATCTCCCCATTATCTATGTTTCATGTCAAAAGGACGAGGACCTCTCCCCCCCTCAAGGTCTCATTTTCTTCCGTAGCTTGGAGCCAATGAAAGTAATTTTGAGCAAATATAACTTTCAACCATTAGAGATAGAATTTGCAAATCACTTTCTTTTATCTTTTTTCTCTTGCTTTTCTTCAACTTCTCAGACACACAAAATAAATCGTACTAAATACGAATTTGACTCTAGTCCACCATCTTAGCCTGAATTTCTCTATTGTAGTTTCATTTAATATCTCTTTTCTGTCTTTAAGTTTTGTTCATTTTTGTCGAAGAATCGAATAAATAGTTACTGAATGGGAATCGGAGTCTCAAATTAGGATTGTCATATTTATTTCTAATTTCTCGAACTTTTCGAATGAACGCAAGCATTCCAAATCTATCAGCATTGTCTAACACCCTAAATTCCTCATCCTTTTATCTACTTGTTTGCGTCTCATCTTTGGAATATCTGGTTTCAAGTTAGTTATATTCTAAAAGGTGACCCGAAAAATCACAAATCCCAAAAGCATTTTTATTTTACACCGGAATTTTACGCGTCTCATTTATATATAATTTGACCTGGCTAATTTTTCTCACTTGATCTACTAAGGAACGTCACGCCCTCCCAAACCATTATAGAATTTGCTTGTAGGGAAAATGAAACACTGATATGTCCAAAGTCTCCCTCTACGAGATCGTCTACTGTAAATAAGGCCTTAAGCCTACTTATACCGTTTTTTTCATACCGTACAATCTTTCTTTGCCATTTCTGTTCTAACCCAAGCTGACGGACAAGGATGCATGTTTTCAAAATAGCATGCAACTGTAACCGTGTCAATGAGGTTGATATCTTTTCTACTAATGAGGTTAGTTGCCACACATGTTTGGTCACCAGAATAATCAATGGCCAATTTGTTGTAAAGTGTATTTTATGGTATTTTGGTGAATTAACATATAATAATACCAGATATAGATATTCTAATGGGACTGGCTGTCCCAAGTAGACCGTAAGTCTCAGAAACTACAATGATATATAATAAGGTACTTAGACACTTATAATGATCCTAAAAGATTCCAAGGTATTTCTAAAAACAACGGACCAGAGGTCAGTCCGGCATAAAGTTAGTATCAGTCTACCCCTTCCCATAAAATGTATCTTTTATACATTTTTATCAACCACACCTTCCTTTAGCCAACCGACGCAATAGCTAGGAAGTGGTGATTTCTCAATTTCCCCTTAAGCAGAAACTTGGCAGGATATATTCCTTATCTTAATACAAAGTGGTATTTCTAAACTTTGTATTTGCGTCTTAATATATTTTTACTAAATTCATAATTAACTAAATTAGAAAGCTTTACCACAAATTAAGCTTATTTTTCGCTCAATTTGTCGTGTCTTTTCGTGTGATTCCGCAAACTAATAAGTTTTATTAATATTATGGTTCTTTTTATAAAATATTTTGTAGTGCCTTTACTATTCTAAACGGTTCGTCCCATTTTGGTTGTAATTTTTTGTTCCTTCTAAGTTGGTTTTCTTTTCATAAACCAGATCTCCCAAAAAACATTTCGTCTTATTTATAATTCTCTCGTCACATTTTCCTTTTTGTATTATCTTTGCATCTTACAAATTATCTTTAACTTGCTCCATACCTATTTTCATACGAATAATCATTTCCTGCTTATATAGATCTAGATTTTAATATGTTCTATCGTTTTCTATTTCATCCATACAAACTCTAGGATCTCTCAAATGTTGTAAAAAAATGGTGTTTCCTTTAGAAAACGTGAA
Organism: Artemia sinica; assembly: GCA_027921565.1. Lineage (NCBI taxonomy): Eukaryota > Metazoa > Arthropoda > Branchiopoda > Anostraca > Artemiidae > Artemia > Artemia sinica. Next base: position 30,997,353 of record CM051264.1, read on the forward strand.
TGAGCCGTATTAATGGCAAAGACTTCAGAAAGTTAATGGTCATCCCAGTTTTTGCTTTCCTGTTCTTGCATGTGTTCCTAGTATGTAAGCCAGCTCCCTATGTTTTTGGTCAGTTCTTCCGTTAGCAGAAGCCATATATACTAAATGTTGGAACCCTTGGTCCCAGTTTTGTCAGATAAATGTCCCTCCCAGATTCATTTCTTTTGGCCCCTTAATTATTTTACTTCCTTAAGTAATAAATATTAATTTTCCTATTATTTTTGACGCCATTTTGGGTCCTCTTAACTGCGTACGTGCTTAATAGACCACGAGGGAAAGAATTGCGTAGTTAGGGAGGTCGGACAGTAGATTAGTAAGTCCAAGGATTGGCTGGAAAGATTCATTACCACCCTCGTAAACCCCGCCGCAGCATGCGGCTAGCGGGCTGGCAGGAAGTGTCCATTTTTTAGTCAGTTCTTTTATACTGCGTAAAGTGATTACAGTAAGCTTTTTTTTACTATATACTCTTTTGACTTTTTAGCTTAGGTCGAATCTAAAAGAGTTGGTTAGAAATCTTATCGGTAAACTTTGGCTTTAAATGTGGCCATAGACCATCCGATCACGTTAGTATACGGAACCGTTGGAGTAACCCCAGAAATCCCACTAATTTGGGGCCAAAGAGGGATCTTCCCCCTCCAGTAAGTGGCATAGCAACTTTGCACCATTTTTTGCCTTTAAAAGTGGTGACACCGCACGATAAACCTCCAATAAGTGGCGGCAGCGAGTTAAGGTCCTATCAGTAAATCTGATAATAAAAGAATTTCGCGCTTTCGAAGAGACGAAAAAATTGGCCTATAAATTAGCCTATAGTGGGTACATATATAAAAATTGTAAAGAGAAAGTTTTTATCTGAGCTGTGCCTAGTCGGATAATAATAGATAATAAAATTTAATAATCAATAAATCACGCGAATAATTAACTTCTGAGACAAGGGAGGCTGCGCCACCCAAAAATAATCGACAAATTAAAAAAGAAATAATTTTTACAAAAGGATAAAAAGAAACATTGATAAAAGGATTTTCATTTGAACAAAAGACGTTAAATAAACCTTGAAATAATGGCGGACAAACGAAGAATTCAGACAAGATCTACCGCGGTAAAACAAAAATCAGATTCAGACACACAATTATATGCGACTCCCGCTGGAAATACCCTAAAAAAACACCATCAGATAGAACCATATATCACTCAACAGATGAAATAGACATTTCTGAGACATGTGAAGAGGATATCTTCAAACCAAAATCAGTAATAGAGCGATCCCCGGCACGAACCAGAGAAGAAGAGAACAGTCTAAAACAAGTGCAGAAAGAATTACTCGCAGATAGAGAAATCCGAACAAAAGAAAGAGTGGCGATAATACATGAGGAAAAACTATTACATGAAAGAACGGGTATAACAAAACAAACTCACCCTTCAAAGAAGGTACAAAAAGTAGGAGAGTTGCGGGGAGAAGAAAATATTATACAACGAGTAGACTCAGAAAACGAGTTAAGAGAATATAATAACAGTGAGATTCAGAGTAGGCCAAGTAGCAGGAGTAGTAGAAGCTCAATTTCCAGTAGGGGCTCGCGAAAAAGTACCCAAATAGATATGACACAACAACTATTAAATTTCATGGAGAAAGAAAGAGAGAAAGATAGACAAGAAAGAGAACGAAAGGAAAAGGCTGATAGGATAGCCAGGGAAAAAAAGAAGGAGGCAGACAGAGAGGAAAGAAAATACATAATGGAAATGATTACAGGGAGAAATTCCCAAGAGCCTCAGAAATCGTCTACAATAGAGGTAATGCAGGCAATAAAACTGCAACCAATGAAAGAAAATGAAGATGTACATTTATACATATACAATTTTGAAAAAACGGCGGAATTAAGCGGATTACCGAAAGAAAATTGGGTGACAAGAATACAGCCCCTCCTTAACTACAGAGCACAACTTGCATATAAAGCATTACCAATGGAATACTCAAAAGATTTTGAAAGGCTAAAACAAGCCATTTTTGAAAAATTTCAACTCTTCCCCGAGCACTTTCAAAGAAGGTTTAGAAGCGAAAGAAAACGAGACAACGAAACTTATAAAGAACACGGGTACAAATTGAAAGATATGTGTTTAAAATGGCTAGAGATAGAGAACTATACAATATTAGAAGACCCGGAAGAAATAAAAGATAAGATAACGGGAATAGTTAATAAAACAACGATGGAACAATTCTTAGAAAATACCCATCCAAATATGAGGATGTACTTAAAAGAGAAAAACCCACAAACAATTGAAGAAATGTCCGAATTAGCAGACAGGCACACTGAAATTAGAAGGGAGTTATTCCCACAAAAACCAAGGTTAGGAGGAAACGGTAGAAAAGAATACCCGTACATAGAAAATAAAAAGAATGCTAGCCAAATATGGCAAACACAAGGAGAAGTAACATGCTACCACTGTAACTTGAGCGGCCACTATAGCACCAATTGCCCAAACAAAGACGGTAGAAAATACGGACAAAAACAGGAACAGCATGACGTTACCTGTTATAACTGTAATAAACGAGGACATTACGCCTCAGATTGCCGAAGCGCGAAAACAAAATTACGACAATAATTACAGAACAAGGGAAGAAGGGGCATGCGGAAGACAAGACAATCCGAGAAATGATCGATCCCGAGAGAATTGGAAAAAGTCTCAAACGCATAAGAGAACCGCATGGGTTAAAAGCCCGGAGAATATGAAAACTTGCGCATTTGCAGAATCACACAAAGTATGTGGCGAACTAAATGGTAAATCGGTAGAAATAGCTATTGATTCCTGCAGCGACCAAACCTATGTACGGAAAGACTTGATAAAGAAGACCGATGTAAATTACAAAAATAAAGTGGCATCGCTGTGCTACTATGGATCAGAACATAAATGTCCGACAGCTCAGGTCATAATAGAATTAGCCCATAAAGAGGGAAATACGGTTAAAAAAGAATAAAAAGTAGGGGTTGTACCTACTCTTGCAGTAGACGTTTTATTAGGGGGAGATTTCGGAAATATCGAAAACTTTCTTGCGCTAAAAGCAACCTCCATGATAAAAAGAGTAAATGCGGTGACACGGAGTCAAGAAAAAAATAAGAGGGAGGCTGTGCCCCCCACTAATGAAAATGATGATCAGAATATACAAAACCCATATCAGTTTAACGAGGAGATATTCATAAAAAATACAAACCAAAGAAAACCTAAAAGCAAAAGAAGGGCGGATAAAAAGGAATATAACCAAAAACAAGAGAAATTATTGACCGTAGAAAAAGAACCAGAAAAGACCGAAGAGGAACTAACCGAAACACTCGGAATAACTTCAGAAAAATTCGCAGAACTACAAACAAACGATAAAGACTGCAGAAAAATAAAACTAGCACTAACGAATAAAAAAATCCGCAATCTAAACAATTTTCCAATAATGGAAATATACTTTACAAATTAATGGAGACTGGGGAAATGCTAGAAAACTACAACTTTTGGTACCACATGAATTAAGAAAAGCGGTAATAAAGTTGGCTCACTCAAGCCCAACGGGGGGACACATGGGATCCCAAAGAACAAGAGATAGAGTCTTGCAGCGTTTTTGGTGGAAAGGTTTAAAAAAAAATATTATCAACTTTTGTAAAAGATGCAAAGATTGTCAATTAGTTGCTTACAAAAAACCAAATGAAAAAGTTCCAATGAAAAAAATGCCCATTTTCGGCAAACCATTTGAGAGAATTTCAATGGACATTGTAGGTCAACTTCCAAAGTCTAGCGCGGGAAACAGATTCATCTTAGTTATTAATGATCTGGCTACGAGATACCCAGAAGCTATCCCAGTGCGAACAGTAAAATCACCAAAAATCGCAGAAGAATTAGAGAAATATGTCTCGCGTCACGGAATCCCGAAGGAAATTTTAACAGATAATGGAACCAATTTTACATCGACATACATCCGAAAATTATACGAAATTCTCGGTACTAAACAAGTATCAACTACTCCATTCCATCCTCAGACAAATGGAGTGACAGAAAGATTTAACGGAACCCTAATTAGTATGTTGAGACGTTTTGTAAGAGATGATGTAAACCAATGGGACAAAATGCTTCCTTATGTCCTTTTTGCATACAGAGAAACTCCACACCAAGCTACAGGATTCTCGCCATTTGAATTACTATATGGGACAAACCCAAGGAGGGTGTTAGAAATTTTAAAGGAATCATGAGGGAATGAGGAGAAAAATGAAGAAACAGTGATAACCCACTTGCTATCACTACGAGAAAAACTGCCTAAACACCTTGAAATTGCAAAACAAGCACAGGGGAAATATGCAGACAAAACGAAAACATGGTACGAAAAATCCACCCGAATGCGCAAATTCAAGGAAGGGGAGGAAGTCCTCATTTTATTACCGGACGGAAATGATAAATTGGAAGTGAGACGGAAGGGACCGTTTAAGGTGAAAAAGAAAATGAATGATGTAAATTATATGATAGAATTAGATGGAGCGAGAAAAAAGGAAGAAGTTTACCATATGAATTTACTGAGGTTTTTTAATAAGGAAAATGAAAAAGAAAACCTCAAGGATCCGCAAAAGCGCTGTCTCATGATTTCGACCTCAGAACATGACGAGGAAAGTGCCCCTTTAGGTACAATAGACCCGGCAGAAACACATATAAACGCCATTGAAAGGGTTTCGGCAGAAACATATCAGAGCCAGGCTCAGAAATCCCAATTAAATAAGTTTTTCACGGAATTTGCAGACGTATTAACAGACCAAATCGCAAAAACAGAAAATGTAGTACATAAAATACTATTAAAGGACAAGAAACCAATAAAACAATACCCATACCGAATACCGGAAGCAAAAGAAAAGAAATGAAAAAAGAAATTGACCGAATGCTCGAGTTAGGGGTAATAGAACCATCAACTTCAGAATTTGCAGCACCAGTCGTATTAGTCCCGAAGAAAGATGGCTCCATTAGATTTTGCGTAGACTACAGAAAACTGAATAACATTTCCGAATCAGACGCGTACCCAATACCAAGAATGGATGAAATTCTAGAGTCAGTTGGCTCCGCAAAATTTATATTAATTTTAGACTTGAGAAGGGGATATTGGCAAGTAAAAATGGACCCAGATGATTCAGCCAAAACTGCCTTTATTACTCCATTTTGGTTGTACCAATTTAGGTACATGCCATTCGGACTAAAAGGGGCACCAGCAACATTCCAAAGGCTAGTAGATTATATTTTAAATTCCTTACCCTGTACAAGAGGCTACTTGGATGATATTATAGTATTTTCGAACTCGTTCAAGGAACATCTAATCCATATGGAACAAGTATTAACCAGGCTGAGGAGAGCAGGACTAACTTTGAATGTAGAAAAATGTAAATTAGTGCAGACACAGACAGAATACCTGGGACACAAAATAGGAAATGGTATAATAGCCCCATTAAGGGAAAAAACAGAAAAAATTAGAAACGCAGCAGTTCCGACCACAAAGAAAAAAGTTCGGTCATTTTTGGCGTTGACAGGATATTATCAAAAATTCATACCAAATTTTACAACAATTGCTACACCTTTGACGGAGTTAACAAGAAAGGGGGCCGTAGACCCCATTAATTGGTCACAAATTGAACAAAATGCATTTGATATACTGAAAGATGCTCTTTGCAGCGAAAGGATACTGAGAAATCCAGATTTTTCCTTACCATTTGTGCTACAAACTGACAGTTCAGATTACGGATTAGGGGCAGTTTTATCCCAAAATTTTGAAGATGGGGAACAACCAGTCACATTTATATCCAGGAAATTATCAAAAGCAGAATTAAATTATAGCACAATTGAAAAAGACTGCCTTGCGATAATTTATGCGGTCAAAAAACTGGACTATTATGTATATGGACGAAAATTTACAATAGTGACAGACCACAACCCATTGAAATGGCTAAATATAATGAAGCCAGATAACCGACGATTAGCACGGTGGGCCCTGTTCCTACAAAAATACGACTTCGAAATAAAGTCAAGACCAGGGACAGATAACGGGAACTCTGACGGCATGTCCCGATTGGAATAAAGAGATATATAAATAATAGGGCGAAAAATAAAATTTTGGATGGGCTTTGCCTTGAAAACATAGACAATAAGGGGGAAAAAGAGGTCAAAGACCCATGGGGAATAAAACAAGATGGTTACAAAATAGAGATGAATGACCTACAACGGGTTGGGGGAAAGTTGGAAGATATTGAATGTCGAGTCGGATTGGAAAAATTTGGAAAAAAATCTGAAATTAGTATTATCAATTCAAAAGATATGTCGATCCTTTATGAGGGGGAGGAATCCCTTGGGGAAGATCCCCTGCGGGAAGTCGCAAAAGGTAGCCATTTTCCTCAATGCACAATTGGCGGAAAAGTTGTGATCCCTTTACCGAGATTTTGCCTTTCTGATCTGGAGTCCTTGAGGGACACTCTCTCCCAGTCACTTCATACTTCACCCAAACCGTTGTCCAGCAACCCTATTCATAGCTGTTATTCTTCATGGGAGTCGACAAGTATTTCCGGCAAATTGTATTCAGTGGGAGATGTATCCAAATTTCATTTTCAATTAGCATCAACGTATATTCTTCAGTTAATTATCCCAGGGGAGGTAAACCAGAAAAAAGCGATTTATGGTTCGCTCAGATTTTTACTTCATTTTCCTGAACCCTTATCGTTTTCACAGGCCTGTGTATTTTCAGCCTTAGACTATTTGAAATTATTCCAAGGGGCAATTTACTTTTTTATCGAGATTTGGGGTTGTTTCCACAGATGGAAATTAAGAGGCTAGTGCAGCCAATTTTTCAAGATGGCTGGCGTCATCACATGTGCTCCTCTCAAATGTAAATTCGTGAGGGCAAGAAATGCTGTGCACAATGAATTTCTACGAGTCCCGAGGACGACATCCTGCAATTATTTCCAACGGAGGAGGAAGAGAAGCTACTGAAAAATGAGGAAAACTTTATAGTACCCCACACTGCTCGGCAGGGCAGAAACACTCGCACGGCAGGAGCTCTAAGGAAGAAATAAACAGTTGTAGTTTTTTTGACAAAAACTACAACTGCCAAGCATTCTTTTTCAACCGTTGAATATTTTCTATCTGCCTCTGTCAGAGATCTATTGGCATACTTTACTATTGATTCTTCTTCTTCAGAATTTATATTCAATAGTATCGCTCTATTGCCGTAGGCCGAAGCGTATGTTTGCAAACAGAATTCTTGTGACAAATCTAGCAATTTGCGCATGGCAGCCTTTAATAATTCCCTTTTATTGCATTCAGTGCTTCTATAGCATTTGGTGGACATTCAAATTTGTCTGATTTTTTCAAATGATTTGGTAAAGGAATGTCACATAATTTGGCAAAATGATTATCGCATAACTTTTAAAAGATTGTCATAAATAATTTAGCATCCCACAAGCTGAGCTACAGTATTTTTGATCTTTTGATGGTTTTAATTTCTCTATGACTGTGAATATTTCTGGATTTGGCGATATAGTACCTTGGTTTATCAAATGTCCAAGAAAATTCAATTTGGCTACCTCAAATTTCAGCTTTTTCTGGTTTTAGTTTTAACCCTGCTCCTTTGAATTTTCCTAGTGTTCTTCTAAGCCCAATTAAATGGTCTTCTAGGTTTTCTGTAAATAATAGTGCATCATCTAAGTAAGCTAATATATCTATTTCATTGCCTTATTGGTCAATACTAAATTCATTAGTCGGCTAAAACAGTTTAGGCTAAATTATAAGCCAAAAGGCATACGTTCAAACGTGAACGTTCTTCCATCGTCTAAAATTATTTTTGCCTTGTGTTTGGTTTCTGGGTCTAAGGCTATCTGCCAATATGCTATTTGCCAAAATAAGGTAATTTGTCAATATCAGGTTGAAACTAGTGTAGTTTCTGGATCCTCCAAGTGAATCTAATATTGTATTTATTTTTGTCAATTTCATAACGTCTTTTACCGTGTCTGCGTTTAACGCCCTAAAATCTATGCATAGTCTTCTTGTCTTGTCTTTCTTCCTGACTATCACTAGTGGAAAACACCACTCGCTAACACCCACTTTAATTATACCCTGTTCTTCCATTTCTTTTATTTGGTTATCTGGCCATGATTTTAAATGGTAAGGTGTTTCAGATGGTGAATTTTAAATTGGAGGGGCTTGTGTTGGTATTTAGTGCGTGATCAGGTGACTTAAACCATAATCAGCTTTGTGTCTTCCAAACGTCCACCTATAATCCCAGATAATATTTCCCACCTGGGTTTTTGTATTCTTCGGTAAATAAACTAAATTAAACTGTTTTAAAAATCAGTTTTTGTCATCCCGTAATCTTCTTCCAGTTGTGGTTTTGACGAAATGTGCTCTTGACTCGTAAAGCTTACGCATAATTCTGAACTTCTTAGTAATTTTATGTATATATATATATTTGAAATCCTTTCAGCCGACCCTAAGGTTACATGACTTAGTTTTACCTTATCACTACTTAGATTTGATAATTTTAAATATACCATACTATTCTCAATTTTAATAATTTGATTTTCCATGAAAATTGTGGGATACTCCTTGAGGGTGTATTCTTTTATTATGGCCTCCAATGTTTTGTTCTTACCCTCCTTTGTATTGGATGTCACTAGAACTTGAGCTGTTGTTCCCCCTTCTATTGTGATTTTCCCGTTCGATTTTAAGTTGTATTCTAGATTGTAACAATCTTTATCCGTTGTTGCGCAAACTTGCCTATTAGTTCCATTTGGCTGGGTTATGGTCATACTATTGGATAGGGGCTCCCAAATGATACCATACTTTCTGATAGCGTTCACTCCGAATATACAAGGAAATGGGAGTTGTTTATATATTATCACTGTTACTGTTATTTTTTTATTTCCTGTGCTAAGTTTTGCCGGACATTAACCCAAAATTGTCAGTTTGTGACCTGTTAGTAGAAAGGGGGGTCCGACTCGTAACGGGAGTCCAAATATGGGCATAGAGTCCCTAGGGAGAATGATTGCGTAATCGGTCAATGACCTCTTTTTCCAAGGACGATTTATTTGATGTTGTTTTGGCCAAGTGCATGCTCGGGGCGAATGTTAAGAGTTTCCAGGAATAAGAAACAGTTAGATCACGTGTGACAGATGATGTCATGGTTGATTGATTTGACACGAAAGGGGAATTAATTTGTTGTTTCTAAGGGAAAATATTGATTCACGAAAGGGGAATTAATTCATTGTTTCCAAGGAGAATTGTCTCCGGACGAAGTTTATTAATATCTTTGGAGTTCGACCAGGAGAATTGTTTCCGGAATTATTGATTCACGAAAGGGGAATTAATTTATTGTTTCCAAGGAGAATTGTCTCCGGGACGAAGTTTATTAATATCTTTGGAGTTCGACCAGGAGAATTTTTTCCGGAATTATTGATTCACGAAAGGGGAATTAATTTATTGTTTCCAAGGAGAATTGTCTCCGGGACGAAGTTTATTAATATCTTTGGAGTTCAACCAGGAGAATTGTTTCCGGCGAATGTTTTTATCTTAGAGATGAAGAGATGCGCGGGAAAGGGTTTCTTAGTAATTTGAAATGTGACAGCGCAGGGATGCCAAAAACAAAAGGAACACGCAGAAATTACGTTTAGGGATTATTTGGGCGAAACCGTTTTAGACATTTTAGGGAATTATTTCGGCGAAACAGTTAGAGACATTTTTAAAGATGATTTTAGAAGATGTTTTAGAAGAGGTTCTGAGTGTGGTCGTTATAATACACAAGTTCCATTTGAACAGTGTCGTGAGGTCCTCTACCCCCACCCCAAAGGGCACCGATCCCCATACCCCAACCCCAAAGGGCCCCGATCCCCTTACCCCGACCCTAAGGGCTCCGATCCCCCTACCCCAACCCCGAAGGAAGCCCCCGGTCCCCAAAGGTCCCCCGGGTTCCCAAAGGGTCCCCCGGGCCCCCATTTTTTAATACTTTTTTAAGGCTTTATTATATCTTTTCAGAACAAGTTATTTTCTTAATGTCAATCCTAAACCCATTTTACAAGTTGAAATGGGCGAAACCGTTTTAGGAATCCTAGGGAATTATTTCGGCGAAACAGTTAGAGACATTTTTAAAGATGATTTTAGAAGATGTTTTAGAAGAGGATTTGAGGGTGAAACTCTGTGGTCGTTATAATACACAAGTTCCATTTGAACAGTGTCGTGAAGTCCCCTACCCCAATCCCAAAGGCCCCCGGTCCCCCTAATGCCCCTCGAGCCCCCAAAGACCACTGAAACCCCACCCCCCCCATTTTTTAAAAATAATTTTTGAATTTTTTTAACATGGTATTTTTTAACTTTTTTACGTATCTTAAAATGACATGAAATATGCTTACGACTCTACCAATCGTACACTCTGCTTGTTCATAGACACGACGTGGCTTTCCCACTGGTACTCTATGGCAGGTTATCGACACTACCTAGTTTATTGCGTGCATTAAATCAGTATTTTTTACGCAGTGGGAGAATAAACACACAATTCATATCTGTAAAAAAGTGAAGATGAATTATTCGACGAAAGTATGTGCACATGAAAAAATCATCGTCGTGTTGAATGCTGACAAGAAGAAATACCTGAACTATGAAACGAGTGCAAGTGGTAACACTATTGGAAATGTATGCATGCGTTGTCATGACAGCGAGAAGTTAGATTTCTTTGGAGTACCCAAGAATTTCAATCGTGTAAACGGTGGATATGCGAGAGTAACATTACCAGAGAAATTAGTGCTCAAAGAGAATGCAAACTTAAAAATAATTGTCGATGATCGGGGACAACTCCTTGCTACTCTCGCTGGTAACACATTACCTGTTGATACATCATCTATCTTTTCATCTATCATCTATCATCATCTTTTCGATATTAGTATTTTAAAGAGAACAAGAGGAAGACAAGCATACTCCTGCAATAATGTCATTAATCATATCTTGTCAATATGTCAAAACTGCTATCTTTGTAAAAATAATGTGACAATAGACAGTGAAATCGCAGGCAGAATAAAAAGGACATTAGCAGACAATATCATCAATGAATATAAAGATGAATTGATGGAAAGTAAAGCGCAAGTGTACTAATAATGTATAATCATGTATTTAACGTATTTTTATATTAATATTCTACATGTCGTTATTTCATTAAAAATATCTTATGCATTATTTTGTTAAGTGTTCATTATTTTTAGGGTATGCTAGAACGTCAAACGTTCAGAATATCTATTAAAAAGGTCAGAGGTGTAAGAAAAAGAATTTTTAGAGATAAAGATACTACTAGCAGGCTCAATTTTTCATAGAAGATAGAAAAGTTCAAGATCTTTTCTGAATTTTACCAAGGAACACAATTCATTTCTAATTTCACCAGAGAAAATAAAAAGCTTCCACTTCAGTTTTAAGTTCACCAAGACATAAAAATTTAAAATTCACTTCTAAACTTTTCCGTAGAAGATAGGAAAAGTTATACTATGATTGTGATTATTTTCCATGAAGATAAAAGTTTCACTTTAATTCTAAATTTTCTTAACTTCAATTCTGACCTTTCTCAAAGAGTCAAATTTAAAGTTCTGTTCCAAATATTTTCCCGGAAGAAGAAAAGTTCAACTTCGATTCTGAATTTTCTCAATGAAAATGAAATAAGTTATTTATCATTTCTATTTTCCCAAAATAATATTAAAATTTTCCACTTCAGTTCAGATTTTTCTCTAACAGATGAAAAAATTTAAAGTACTGTTCCAAATTTTTCATAGAAGATAGAAAAGTTCAAGTTCTCCTCTGAATTTTACCGAAGAACATAAATACAATTCTAATTTATCCAGAGAAAATAAAAAGCTTCCACATCAGTTTTAAGTTCACCAAGACATAAAAATTTAAATTCACTTCTAAACTTTTCCGTAGAAGATAGGAAAAGTTATACTATGATTGTGATTATTTTCAATGAAGATAAAAAGTTTCACTTTAATTCTAAATTTTCTTAAATTCAGTTCCGACTTTTCTCAAAGAGATGAAAAAATTTAAAGTTCTGTTCCAAATATTTTTCCCGGAAGAAGAAAAGTCCCAAGACATAAAAAATTTAAAGTTCACTTCTAAATTTTTCCGTAGAAGATAGGAAAAGTTATACTATGATTGTGATTATTTTCCATGAAGATAAAAAGTTTCACTTGAATTCTAAATTTTCGTAAATCTTAAAATGACATGAAATATGCTTACGGCTCTACCAATCGTACTCTGTGCTTGTTCATAGACACGACGCGGCTTTCCCACTGGTACTCTATGGCAGGTTATCGACAATAGCTAGTTTATTGCATGCATTAAATCAGTATTTTTTACGCAATGGAAGGATAAACACACAATTCATATCTGTAAAAAAGTGAAGATGAATTATTCGACGAAAGTATGTGCACATGATAAAATCATCGTCGTGTTGAATGCTGACAAGGAGAAATACCTGAACTATGAAACGAGTGCAAGTGGTAACACTATTGGAAATGTATGCATGCGTTGTCAAGACAGCGAGAAGTTAGATTTCTTTGGACTATCGAAATCATTCAACATTACTCAAGGTGGATATGCGAGAGTGAGAGCACCAGAGATGATAGTGCTAAAGGAGAATGCCAACTTAAAAATAATTGTCGATGATCGGGGACAACTCCTTGCTAATGCTTCTGGTAGCACGATACCTATTCATAGATCCTATTCCCATCGTTCTGGTATTAGCATTCAAATGAAAGCAAAGAGGAAAGAAAGGCCTACTGCTGCACTAGTGTAATAAATCATATCATGTCTACCTGCCAGAACTGTTACCTGTGTAAAAATAATGTGACAATAGACAGTGAAATCGCAGGCAGAATAAAAAGGAAATTAGCAGACAATATCATCAATGAACATAAAGATGAATAGACGGAAAGTGAAGCGCAAGTGTACTAATAATGTATAATAATGTATTTAACATATTTTTATATTAATATTCTACATGTTTTTATTTCATTAAAAATATCTTATGCATTATTTTGTTAAGTTTTCATTATGTTTAGGGTATGCTAGAACGTCAAACGTTCAGAATATCTATTAAAAAGGTTAGAGATGTAAGAAAAAGAATTTTAGAGATAATTATACTACTAGCAGGCTCAATTTTTCATAGAAGATAGAAAAGTTCAAGTTCTCTTCGGAATTTTACCAAAGAACACAATTCAATTCTAATTTCACCAGAGAAAATAAAAAGCTTCCACTTCAGTTTTAAGTTCACCAAGACATAACAAATTTAAAGTTCACTTCTAAATTTTTCCGTAGAAGATAGGAAAAGTTATACTATGATTGTGATTGTTTTCCATGAAGATAAAAAGTTTCACTTTAATTGTAAATTTTCTTAAATTCAATTCCGACCTTTCTCAAAGAGTCAAATTTAAAGTTCTGTTCCAAATATTGTCCCGGAAGAAGAAAAGACCCAAGACATAAAAAATTTAAAGTTCACTTCTAAATTTTTCCGTAGAAGATAGGAAAAGTTATACCATGATTGTGATTATTTTCCACGAATATAAAAAGTTTCACTTTAATTCTAAATTTTCTTAAATTCAGTTCCAACCTTTCTCAAAGAGATGAAAAAATTTAAAGTTCTGTTCCAAATATTTCCCCGGAAGAAGAAAAGTTCAACTTCGATTCTGAATTTTCTCAATGAAAATGAAATAAGTTATTGATCAATTCTATTTTCTCAAAATATTATAAAATTTTCCACTTCAATTCAGATTTTTCTCAAAGAGATGAAAAATTTAAAATATTGTTCCAAATTTTTCTTATAAGATAGAAAAGTTCAAGTTCTAATCTGAATTTTACCAAAAAACATAATTCAATTCTAATTTCTCCAGAGAAAATAAAAAGCTTCCACTTCAGTTTTAAGTTCACCTAGAGATGAAAAAATTTAAAGTTCTGTTCCAAATTTTTCTTAGAAGATAGAAAAGTTCAAGTTCTCTTCTGAATTTTACCAAAGAACACAATTCAATTCTAATTTCACCAGAGAAAATAAAAAGCTTCCACTTCAGCTTTAAGTTCACCAAGACATAAAAAATTTAAAGTTCAGTTCTAAATTTTTCCGTAGAAGATAGGAAAAGTTATACCATGATTGTGATTATTTTTTATGAAGATAAAAAGTTTCACTTTAATTCTAAATTTTCTTAAATTCAGTTCCGGCTTTTCTCAAAGAGATGAAAAAATTTAAAGTTCTGTTCCAAATATTTTCTCGGAAGAAGAAAAGTTCAACTTCGATTCTGAATTTTCTTAATGAAAATGAAATAAGTTATTAATCAATTCTATTTTTCTAAATAATATAAAAAGTTTCCACTTCAGTTCAGATTTTTCTCAAGAGATGAAAAAATTTAAAATACTGTTCAAAATTTCTTAGAAGATAGAAAAGTTCAAGTTCTCTTCTGAATTTTACCAAAGAACACAATTCAATTCTAATTTCACCAGAGAAAATAAAAAGCTTCCACTTCAGTTTTAAGTTCACCAAGACATAAAAAATTTAAACTTCAGTTCTAAATTTTTCCGTAGAAGATAGGAAAAGCTATACCATGATTGTGATTATTTTTTATGAAGATAAAAAGTTTCACTTTAATTCTAAATTTTCTTAAATTCAGTTCCGACCCTTCTCAAAGAGATGAAAAATTTAAAGCTCTGTTCCAAATATTTTCCCGGAAGAAGAAAAGTTCAACTTCGATTCTGAATTTTCTGAATGAAAATGAAATAAGTTATTGATCATTTCTATTTTCCCAAAATAATATAAAAATTTTCCACTTCAGTTCAGATTTTTCTCAAAGAGATGAAAAATTTAAAATACTTCCAAATTTTTCATAGAAGATAGAAAAGTTCAAGTTCTCTTCTGAATTTTACCAACGAACACAATTCAATTCTAATTTCTCCAGAGAAAATAAAAAGCTTCCACTTCAGTTTTAAGTTCACCAAGACATAAAAAATTTAAAGTTCTGTTCTAAATTTTTCCGTAGAAGATAGGAAAAGTTATACTATGATTGTGATTATTTTCCATGAAGATAAAAAGTTTCACTTTAATTCTAAATTTTCTTAAATTCAGTTCCGACTTTTCACATAGAGATGAAAAAATTTTAAGTTCTGTTCCAAATTTTTCATAGAAGATTGGAAAAGTTATACTTTGATCGTGAATATTCAAGTTCTCTTCTGAATTTTACCAAAGAAAGAATTTAATTCTAATTTCTCCAGAGATAATAAAAAGCTTCCACTTCAGTTTTAAGTTCACCATGACATAAAAAATTTAAAGTTCAGTTCTAAATTTTTACTTAGAAGATAGGAAAAGTTATACTATGATTGTGATTATTTCCTATGAAGATTAAAAGTTTCACTTCAATTTTAAACTTTCTCAAAGAAGTGAAGAAAAGTTCAACTTCGATTCTAAATTTTCTCAATGAAAATGAAATAAGTTATTGATCAATTCTATTTTCCCAAAATAATATAAAAATTTTCCACTTCAGTTCAGATTTTTCTCAAAGAGATGAAAAAATTTAAAATACTGTTCCAAATTTTCCATAGAAGATAGAAAAGTTCAAGTTCTCTTCTGAATTTTACCAAAGAACATAATTTAATTCTAATTTCTCCAGAGAAAATAAAAAGCTTCAACATCAGTTTAAAGTTCACCAAGACATAAGAAATTTAAAGTTCAGTTCTAAATTTTTCCATAGAAGATAGGAAAAGTTATACTATGATTGTGATTATTTTCCATGAAGATAAAAAGTTTCACTTTAATTCTAAATTTTCTTAAATTCAATTCCGACCTTTCTCAAAGAGATGAAAAAATTTAAAGTTCTCTTCCAAATATTTTCCCGGAAAAGAAAATTTCAACTTCAATTCTGAATTTTCTCAATGAAAATGAAATAAGTTATTGATCAATTCTATTTTCCTAAAATAATATAAAATTTTCCACTTCAATTCAGATTTTTCTCAAAGAGATGACAAAATTTAAAATATTGTTCCAAATTTTTCATAGAAGATAGAAAAAGTTATAATTTGATTGTGAATATTCTTCATGAAGACATGGAGCTCCACTTTAATTCTAAGTTTTCTCGAAGAAGTGCAAACTGTACAAGTTCTCTTCTGAATTTTCTTAGAGAGGAGAAAAAAAAGTTAGCTCAATTCTGAAATTTACCAATGAAAATGAAAAAGCTTCCATTTCAGTTCATAATTTCTCAAAGACACAAAAATTTAAAGTTCAATTCTAAATTTTTCCATAGAAGATAGGAATGGCTATACTATGATTTTGATTATTTACCATGAAGATAAAAAGTTTCACTCTATTTCTAATTTTTCTTAAATTCAGTTCATTCATCTAACCACCAAAAACAATAGGTTAGGTTAGGTTAGGTATGAATAAATATTAATAAATAATTAGAAACATTTCTCCATGTTTAAGTTAGGCTAGGTTAGGTTAACTTATCATGAGCGCTCATGATAAGCTAACCTAACCTAAATTAAACATGGTAAAAAGATTAAATTAGGTTAGGTTAGGGTAGATTAAGTTATGTCAGGTTAAGCTAGGTTAGGTTAGGTTAGCCTACGTACGCGCGCGTACGTAGGCTAACCTAACCTAACCTAACTTAACCTAACCTAATTTAATCTTTTTACCATGTTTAAGTTAGGTTAGGTTAGCTTATCATGAGCGCTCATGAAGAGTTAACCTAACCTAGCCTAACTTAAACATGGAGAAATGTTTCTAATTATTTATTAATATTTATTTATACCTAACCTAACCTATTGTTTTTGGTGGTTAGATGAATGAACTGAATTTAAGAAAAATTAGAAATAGAGAGAAACTTTTTATCTTCATGGAAAATAATCACAATCATAGTATAACTTTTCCTATCTTCTATGGAAAAATTTAGAACTGAACTTTAAATTTTTATGTCTTTGAGAAGTTGTGAACTGAAATGGAAGCTTTTTCATTTTCATTGGTAAATTTCAGAATTGAGCTAACTTTTTTTCTCCTCTCTAAGAAAATTCAGAAGAGAACTTGTACATTTTGCACCTCTTCGAGAAAACTTAGAATTAAAGTGGAGCTCCATATCTTCATGAAGATTAATCACAATCGAAGTATAACTTTTTCTATCTTCTATGAAAAATTTGGAACAATATTTTAAGTTTTGTCATCTCTTTGAGAAAAATCTGAGTTGAAGTGGAAAGTTTTATATTATTTTAGGAAAATAGAATTGATCAATAACTTATTTCATTTTCATTGAGAAAATTCAGAATCGAAGTTGAACTTTTCTTTTCCGGGAAAATATTTGGAACAGAACTTTAAATTTTTTCATCTCTTTGAGAAAGGTCGGAATTGAATTTAAGAAAATTTAGAATTAAAAAGAAACTTTTTATCTTCATGGAAAATAATCACAATCATAGTATAACTTTTCCTATCTTCTATGGAAAAATTTAGAACTGAACTTTAAATTTTCTTTGTCTTGGTGAACTTAAAACTGATGTGGAAGCTTTTTATTTTCTCTGGAGAAATTAGAATTGAATTATGTTCTTTGGTAAAATTCAGAAGAGAACTTGAACTTTTCTATCTTCTATGGAAAATTTGGAAGTATTTTAAATTTTTCATCTGTTTGAGAAAAATCTGAACTGAAGTGGAAAATTTTATATTATTTTGGGAAAATAGAATTGATCAATAACTTATTTCATTTTCATTGAGAAAATTCAGAATCGAATTTGAACTTTTCTTCACTTCTTTGAGAAAAATTAAAAATTGAAGTGAAACTTTTAGTCTTCATAGGAAATAATCAAAATCATAGTATAACTTTTCCTATCTTCTATGTAAAAATTTAGAACTGAACTTTAAATTATTTATGTCAGGGTGAATTTAAAACTGAAGCGGAAGCTTTTTATTTTCTCTGGAGAAATTAGAATTGAATTGTGTTCTTTGGTAAAATTCAGAAGAGAACTTGAATATTCACGATCAAAGTATAACTTTTCCAATCTTCTATGAAAAATTTGGAACAGAACTTTAAATTTTTTCATCTCTATGTGAAAAGTCGGAACTGAATTTAAGAAAATTTGAATTAAAGTGAAACTTTTTATCTTCATGGAAAATAATCACAATCATAGTATAACTTTTCCTATCTTCTACGGAAAAATTTAGAACAGAACTTTAAATTTTTTATGTCTTGGTGAACTTAAAACTGAAGTGGAAGCTTTTTATTTTCTCTGGAGAAATTAGAATTGAATTGTGTTCATTGGTAAAATTCAGAAGAGAACTTGAACTTTTCTATCTTCTATGAAAAATTTGGAAGTATTTTAAATTTTTCATCTCTTTGAGAAAAATCTTAACTGAAGTGGAAAATTTTATATTATTTTGGGAAAATAGAATTGATCAATAACTTATTTCATTTTCATTAAGAAAATTCAGAATCGAAGTTGAACTTTTCTTCTTCCGGGAAAATATTTGGAACAGAACTTTAAATTTTTTCATCTCTTTGAGAAAGGTCGGAACTGAATTTAAGAAAATTTAGAATTAAGGTGAAACTTCTTATCTTCATAGAAAATAATCACAATCATGGTATAACTTTTCCTATCTTCTACGGAAAAATTTAGAACTGAACTTTAAATTTTTTATGTCTTGGTGAACTTAAAACTGAAGTGGAAGCTTTTTATTTTCTCTGGAGAAATTAGAATTGAACTGTGTTCTTTGGTAAAATTCAGAAGAGAACTTGAACTTTTCTATCTTGTACGAAAAATTTGGAACAGCATTTTAAATTTTTTCATCTCTTTGAGAAAAATCTGAACTGAAGTGAAAACTTTTTATATTATTTGGAAAAATAGGAATGATCAATAACTTATTTCATTTTCATTAAGAAAATTCAGAATCGAAGTTGAACTTTTCTTCTTCTGGGAAAAATTTGGAACAGAACTTTAAATTTTTTCATCTCTTTGTGAAAAGTCGGAATTGAATTTAAGAAAATTTAGAATTAAAGTGAAACATTTTATCTTCATAGAAAATAAACACAGTCATGGTATAGCTTTTCCTATCTTCTACGGAAAAATTTAGAACTGAACTATAAATTTTTTATGTCTTGGTGAACTTACAGCTGAAGTGGAAGCTTTTTATTTTCTCTGGTGAAATCAGAATTGAATTGTGTTCTTTGGTAAAATTCAGAAGAGAACTTGAACTTTTCTATCTTCTAAGAAAAATTTGGAACAGAACTTTAAATTTTTTCATCTCTATGTGAAAAGTCAGAACTGAATTTAAGAAAATTTAGAATTAAATTGAAACTTTTTATCTTCATGGAAAATAATCATAATCATAGTATAACTTTTCCTATGTTCTATGTAAAAATTTAGAACTGAACTTTAAATTTTTTATGTCTTGGTGAATTTAAAACTGAAGTGGAAGTTTTTATTTTCTCTGGTGAAATCAGAATTGAATTGTGTTCTTTGGTAAAATTCAGAATAGAACTTGAACTTTTCTATCTTCTAAGAAAAATTTGGAACAAAATTTTAAATTTTTTCATCTCTTTGAGAAAAATCTGAATTGAAGTGGAAAATCTTATAATATTTTGAGAAAATAGAATTGATCAATAACTTATTTCATTTTCATTGAGAAAATTCAGAATCGAAGTTGAACTTTTCTTCTTCCGGGGAAATATT
Source organism: Artemia sinica (assembly GCA_027921565.1). Lineage (NCBI taxonomy): Eukaryota > Metazoa > Arthropoda > Branchiopoda > Anostraca > Artemiidae > Artemia > Artemia sinica. The sequence continues at coordinate 31,017,099 of CM051264.1, forward strand.
TGGAACAGAACTTTAAATTTTTTCATCTCTTTGAGAAAGGTTGGAATGAATTTAAGAAAATTTAGAATTAAAGTGAAACTTTTTATCTTCATAGAAAATAATCACAATCATGGTATAACTTTTCCTATCTTCTACGGAAAAATTTAGAAGTGAACTTTAAATTTTATATGTCTTGGGCCTTTTCTTCTTCCTGGAAAAGTATTTCTTGGTGTTGAGGTAACCAAAAAGCTGTAAAGTATAGTTTTGGGTGAAAAAGATAAGTACTTCAAGTTGGAAAATGGGTTTAGGAGGGACATTAAGAAAGTAACTTGCTCTGAAATGATCTTTGAAAAGTATTTATTGGTGTTGAGGTATCCAAAAAGCTGTAAAGTATAGTTGTGGGATGAAAAAGATAAGTACTTCAACTTGTAAAATGGGTTTAGGAGGGACATTAAGAAAGTAACTTGCTCTGAAATGGTCTTTGAAAAGTATTTCTTGGTGTTGAGGTAACCAAAAAGCTGTAAAGTATTGTTTTGGATGAAAAAGATAAGCACTTCAAGTTGGAAAATGGGTTTAGAAGGGACATTAAGAAAGTAACTTGCTCTGAAATGGTCTTTGAAAAGTATTTCTTGGTGTTGAGGTATCCAAAAAGCTGTAAAGTATAGTTGTGGATGTAAAAGATAAGTACTTCAAGTTGGAAAATGGGTTTAGGAGGGACATTAAGAAAGTAACTTGCTCTGAAATGGTCTTTGAAAAGTATTTCTTGGTGTTGAGGTATTCAAAAGCTGTAAAGTATAGTTGTGGATGTAAAAGATAAGTACTTCAAGTTGGAAAATGGGTTTAGGAGGGACATTAAGAAAGTAACTTGCTCTGAAATGGTCTTTGAAAAGTATTTCTTGGTGTTGAGGTATCCAAAAAGCTGTAAAGTATAGTTGTGGATGTAAAAGATAAGTACTTCAAGTTGGAAAATGGGTTTAGGAGGGACATTAAGAAAGTAACTTGCTCTGAAATGGTCTTTGAAAAGTATTTCTTGGTGTTGAGGTATTCAAAAGCTGTAAAGTATAGTTGTGGATGTAAAAGATAAGTACTTCAAGTTGGAAAATGGGTTTAGGAGGGACATTAAGAAAGTAACTTGCTCTGAAATGGTCTTTGAAAAGTATTTCTTGGTGTTGAGGTATCCAAAAAGCTGTAAAGTATAGTTGTGGATGTAAAAGATAAGTACTTCAAGTTGGAAAATGGGTTTAGGAGGGACATTAAGAAAGTAACTTGCTCTGAAATGGTCTTTGAAAAGTATTTCTTGGTGTTGAGGTATTCAAAAGCTGTAAAGTATAGTTGTGGGTGAAAAAGATAAGTACTTCAAGTTGGAAAATGGGTTTAGGAGGGACATTAAGAAAGTAACTTACTCTGAAATGGTCTTTGAAAAGTATTTCTTGGTGTTGAGGTATCCAAAAAGCTGTAAAGTATAGTTGTCGGTGAAAAAGATTAGTACTTCAAGTTGGAAAATGGGTTTAGGAGGGACATTAAGAAAGTAACTTGCTCTGAAATGTCTTTTGAAAAGTATTTCTTGGTGTTGAGGTATCCAAAAAGCTGTAAAGTATAGTTGTGGGTGAAAAAGATAAGTACTTCAAGTTGGAAAATGGGTTTAGGAGGGACATTAAGAAAGTAACTTGCTCTGAAATGGTCTTTGAAAAGTATTTCTTGGTGTTGAGGTATCCAAAAAGCTGTAAAGTATAGTTGTGGGTGAAAAAGATACGTACTTCAAGTTGGAAAATGGGTTTAGGAGGGACATTAAGAAAGTAACTTGCTCTGAAATGGTCTTTGAAAAGTATTTTTTGGTGTTCAGGTATCCAAAAAGCTGTAAAGTATAGTTGTGGTGAAAAAGATAAGTACTTCAAGTTGGAAAATAGGTTTAGATGGGACATTAAGAAAGTAACTTGCTCTGAAATGGTCTTTGAAGAGTATTTCTTGGTGTTGAGGTATCCAAAAAGCTGTAAAGTATAGTTGTGGGTGAAAAAGATAAGTACTTCAAGTTGGAAAATGGGTTTAGGAGGGACATTAAGAAAGTAACTTGCTCTGAAATGGTCTTTAAAAAGTATTTCTTGGTGTTGAGGTATCCAAAAAGCTGTAAAGTATAGTTATGGGTTAAAAAGATAAGTACTTCAAGTTGAAAAAAGGGTTTAGGAGGGACATTAAGAAAGTTACTTGCTCTGAAATGGTCTTTGAAAAGTATTTCTTAGTGTTGAGGTAACCAAAAAGCTGTAAAGTATAGTTGTGGGTGAAAAAGATAAGTACTTCAAATTGGAAAATGGGTTTAGGAGGGACATTAAGAAAGTAACTTGCTCTGGAATGGTCTTTGAAAAGTATTTCTTGGTGTTGAAGTATCCAAAAAGCTGTAAAGTATAGTTGTGGGTGAAAAAGATAAGTACTTCAAGTTGAAAAATGGGTTTAGAAGGGACATTAAGAAAGTAATTTGCTCTGAAATGGTCTTTGAAAAGTATTTCTTGGTGTTGAGGTATCCAAAAAGCTGTAAAGTATAGTTGTGGGTGAAAAAGATAAGTACTTCAAGTTGGAAAATGGGTTTAGGAGGGACATTAAGAAAGTAACTTGCTCTGAAATGGTCTTTGAAAAGTATTTCTTGGTGTTGAGGTATCAAAAAAGCTGTAAAGTATAGTTGTGGGTGAAAAGGATAAGTACTTCAAGTTGTAAAATGGGTTTAGAAGGGACATTAAGAAAGTAACTTGCTCTGAAATGGTCTTTGAAAAGTATTTCTTGGTGTTGAGGCATCCAAAAAGCTGTAAAGTATAGTTGTGAATGAAAAAGATAAGTACTTCATGTTGGAAAATGGGTTTAGGAGGGACATTAAGAAAGTAACTTGCTCTGAAATGGTCTTTGAAAAGTATTTCTTGGTGTTGAGGTATCCAAAAAGCTGTAAAGTATAGTTGTGGGTGAAAAAGATAAGTACTTCAACTTGGAAAATGGGTTTAAGATTGGACATTAAGAAAGTAATTTGCTCTGAAATGGTCTTTGAAAAGTATTTCTTGGTGTTGAGGCATCCAAAAAGCTGTAAAGTATAGTTGTGAATGAAAAAGATAAGTACTTCATGTTGGAAAATGGGTTTAGGAGGGACATTAAGAAAGTAACTTGCTCTGAAATGGTCTTTGAAAAGTATTTCTTGGTGTTGAGGTATCCAAAAAGCTGTAAAGTATAGTTGTGGGTGAAAAAGATAAGTACTTCAACTTGGAAAATGGGTTTAAGATTGGACATTAAGAAAGTAACTTGCTCTGAAATGGTCTTTGAAAAGTATTTCTTGGTGTTGAGGTAACCAAAAAGCTGTAAAGTATAGTTGTGGGTGAAAAAGATAAGTACTTCAAGTTGGAAAATGGGTTTAGGAGGGACATTAAGAAAGTAACTTGCTCTGAAATGGTCTTTGAAAAGTATTTCTTGGTGTTGAGGTAACCAAAAAGCTGTAAAGTATAGTTGTGGGTGAAAAAGATAAGTACTTCAACTTGTAAAATAGGTTTAGAAGGGACATTAAGAAAGTAACTTGCTCTGAAATGGTCTTTGAAAAGTATTTCTTGGTGTTGAGGTATCCAAAAAGCTGTAAAGTATAGTTGTGAATGAAAAAGATAAGTACTTCATGTTGGAAAATGGGTTTAGGAGGGACATTAAGAAAGTAACTTGCTCTGAAATGGTCTTTGAAAAGTATTTCTTGGTGTTGAGGTATCCAAAAAGCTGTAAAGTATAGTTGTGGGTGAAAAAAATAAGTACTTCAAGTTGTAAAATGGGTTTAGGAGGGACATTAAGAAAGTAACTTGCTCTGAAATGGTCTTTGAAAAGTATTTCTTGGTGTTGAGGTAACCAAAAAGCTGTAAAGTATAGTTGTGGGTGAAAAGGATAAGTACTTCAAGTTGTAAAATGGGTTTAGAAGGGACATTAAGAAAGTAACTTGCTCTGAAATGGTCTTTGAAAAGTATTTCTTGGTGTTGAGGCATCCAAAAAGCTGTAAAGTATAGTTGTGAATGAAAAAGATAAGTACTTCATGTTGGAAAATGGGTTTAGGAGGGACATTAAGAAAGTAACTTGCTCTGAAATGGTCTTTGAAAAGTATTTCTTGGTGTTGAGGTATCCAAAAAGCTGTAAAGTATAGTTGTGGGTGAAAAAGATAAGTACTTCAACTTGGAAAATGGGTTTAAGATTGGACATTAAGAAAGTAACTTGCTCTGAAATGGTCTTTGAAAAGTATTTCTTGGTGTTGAGGTAACCAAAAAGCTGTAAAGTATAGTTGTGGGTGAAAAAGATAAGTACTTCAAGCTGGAAAATGGGTTTAGGAGGGACATTAAGAAAGTAACTTGCTCTGAAATGGTCTTTGAAAAGTATTTCTTGGTGTTGAGGTAACCAAAAAGCTGTAAAGTATAGTTGTGGGTGAAAAAGATAAGTACTTCAACTTGTAAAATAGGTTTAGAAGGGACATTAAGAAAGTAACTTGCTCTGAAATGGTCTTTGAAAAGTATTTCTTGGTGTTGAGGTATCCAAAAAGCTGTAAAGTATAGTTGTGAATGAAAAAGATAAGTACTTCATGTTGGAAAATGGGTTTAGGAGGGACATTAAGAAAGTAACTTGCTCTGAAATGGTCTTTGAAAAGTATTTCTTGGTGTTGAGGTATCCAAAAAGCTGTAAAGTATAGTTGTGGGTGAAAAAAATAAGTACTTCAAGTTGTAAAATGGGTTTAGGAGGGACATTAAGAAAGTAACTTGCTCTGAAATGGTCTTTGAAAAGTATTTCTGGGTGTTGAGGTAACCAAAAAGCTGTAAAGTATAGTTGTGGGTGAAAAAGATAAGTACTTCAAGTTGTAAAATGGGTTTAGGAGGGACATTAAGAAAGTAACTTGCTCTGAAATGGTCTTTGAAAAGTATTTCTTGGTGTTGAGGTATCCAAAAAGCTGTAAAGTATAGTTGTGGGTGAAAAAGATAAGTACTTCAACTTGTAAAATAGGTTTACAAGGGACATTAAGAAAGTAACTTGCTCTGAAATGGTCTTTGAAAAGTATTTCTTGGTGTTGAGGTATCCAAAAAGCTGTAAAGTATAGTTGTGAATGAAAAAGATAAGTACTTCATGTTGGAAAATGGGTTTAGGAGGTACATTAAGAAAGTAACTTGCTCTGAAATGGTCTTTGAAAAGTATTTCTTGGTGTTGAGGTATCCAAAAAGCTGTAAAGTATAGTTGTGGGTGAAAAAGATAAGTACTTCAAGTTGGAAAATGGGTTTAGGAGGGACATTAAGAAAGTAACTTGCTCTGAAATGGTCTTTGAAAAGTATTTCTTGGTGTTGAGGTAACCAAAAAGCTGTAAAGTATAGTTGTGGGGTAGAGGACCTCACGGCACTGTTTAAATAGAACTTGTGTATTATAACGACCACACTCCAAACCTCTTCTAAAACATCTTCTAAAATAATATTTTAAAATGTCTCTAACTGTTTCGCCGAAATAATTCCCTAAAATGTCTAAAACAGTTTTGCCCAAATAATCTCTAAACGTAATTTCATCGTGTTCCCTTTTTTTTGGCATCCCTGCGCTGTCACATTTGAAATTACTAAGAAACCTTTTCCCGCGTTAAACTCTAAGATCAAAACATTCGCCAGAGTTACAATTAACCTTGCCATCACCTGTCAGTTATTTATAAACTTTGCCCCGGAAACAGTTCTGGTCGAACTCCAAAGATATTAATAAACTTCGTCCAGGAGACAGTTCTCCTTGGAAACAATAAATTAATTCCCCTTTCGTGAATCAATAATTCCCCTTAGAAACAACAAATTAATTCCCCTTTCGTGACAATCAATCAATCATGACATCATCTGTTAGAAACACGTGATCCTGTTTTCCTATTTCTTGTTCATAACATTCACAATTGATTAACCACGTGTTCTCCCTAGGGACTCTATGCCCAAATATGGTGTACTGATAGGAGATACATTCTTTTGATAACCGAATTTTGTACTGTCACAAGTAGCACCCCCTTTTCTACTGAGGAGGTGGGTGTCCATAATACTTGGTATTCCAAGACATTAAGGATCTAATACTATTGGATTGGTTGTCAAATGGGGAGGTGTCAGTCCATGGTGGGAGATTTCGGCCTTCCTCGCGCCTTTTTGGTTTACGCTCTTTGTCCTTAAATTTCACACGCTTTTGCCCCCTTTCATAGCTTACGTTTACTTGCTTTTCTGTGCTATTTATTAACCTATGATCAAACTTTTTCATAGATTCATTAATTTTTACCACTGATTCTACTAGGATTTTAGCCTGCTCTAGATTTTTAGGTTTCTGTGATAATATTAGCCTTAGTAGCCTAATTGGTAAACCTTGTGTAAAAGTATGTAATTGTACTTTTTTTACCGTCTCGTCATTTCAGCCTTTTTCTAACTGTAAGCATACAAACCAACAAATTTTGTCTGTATATTCTCTAAAACTAGTTGAGGCATTGTATGTAACTACCTCTGCTCTTAGCTCTTCGGAAACACTCGTTTCTGTGAACCTTGTTTTAAAAGGTTCTATTAGATTTCTAATGTCCTTGGGCTCTTTCTCCTTAATTGACTCAAAATGACTAAGCGCGCTTCCCTTTAGTTATTATTATTATTTTTATTATTCATTTATTGCCCGTCAAAAAAAGGTACAAAAAGTACAATAGACGGAGTAATCACTAAAGAAAACAAAAAGAAAAAGAAAACGAAGGACACAAAAACACATTGAAAATTCAAATGCATGACAAAAAAAGCTCTTCATCACATCAATATGAACAATGATGCCAACGAAAGGATGATAAAAGTTTCTTTTAAAACGAGAGAAAGATTTATTAATACTATTATTATTATCATTATTATTATTATTATTATTATTATTATTATTATTATTATTATTATTATTATTATTATTATTATTATTATTACTATTATTATTATTATTATTCATTTATTGCACGTAAAAAAGGTACATATACGGATTAATCCCTAAAGTAACAAAAAGATAGAAAAAAATTCATTACATACAATACATTAATACAAACAAACTATTGTGAACAAATTGGTGACCTTGGATGATTAAAATTACTTTGAAAACGGGATAGAGATTTATTAATGCAAATATTAGGATCAGCTCAAATATCAGAGTTCTCACCTTATCTATCCCACAAGACGCTTTCTTTTTAAGTTGGGATATGGCTAATCTGGCTGCAGCGCAATGCTCTTTGACCTTATTGTCAAACGTCTCAGTTCTTTCGTCGACAATTTTCATTTTTTCGATGAATTCATTGACATCTGAAATTGTCACGTATTCTGGTATAACTTAGTCAATTTGAAGCACCGTTGATAGGGAAGCCTTTTTTTCATCTGGTAAAGCCATTTTTGTTTCACTATACAATTTTCCTTTAATCCTCTCGACCCAGCTTGCCGTAAGCCACCAGCTCTTCAGAGGCGTGGGTTAGAATCCCTCTACTGCCACCAGCTGTGATAAATTGAAGTTGTGATTGTTTTAAAATAAATTTATGGTTGTTGTAAAGTAAGGTAATAGTTACCATCCAGCTATTACCAGCTGGTATAACGTAGGTTTGGGTTGGTGCCTTATCAATCCTCTTCTATGGGGGTATAATTACGGTCCTAAGGTAAGTAAGCTTTGGTAGTACGCCTTAGGCCTTGGCCTGACTAATTATCTTGGGCGTACTGACTGGGATTAATCGAGAGACTAAAATAACGTTATAGAAAGGTTTGATGTAGTACAATAATTTTTATTATGCATTACAGGAGACAATCGCACAGCACTCAGTTAATAGGAATAATCATAGAATACAAAAAATAGTTAAATCATATACACTTACAACTTCCAAAACGATCGAAAAATCCAGAGGCCATACAAATTAGTTTAGAGAGATAGCCCCTTGTTATCGCAAAACTGATATATATATATATATATATATATATATATATATATATATATATATATATATATATATATATATATATATATATATATATATATATATATATATATATATATATATATATATATATTATATATATATATATATATATATATATATATATATATATATGTATATATATATATATATATATATATATATATATATATATATATATATATATATATATATATATATATATATATATATATATATATATATATATATATATATATATTATATATATATATATATATATATATATATATATATATATATATATATATATATATATATATATATATAATTTATGCGTCGACCTCACGTCCTGTTTTAGAACATGGAAGTGGTATTACAAAGTTCCCGAATATCCACCGCCATTCCTTCAGCTCTTAGGTTAGTGTTATAGAGAGGTTTGATGTAGTACAATAATTTTTATTATGCATTACAGGAGACAATCGCACAGCACTCGGTTAATAGGAATAATCATAGAATACAAAAAATAGTTAAATCATATACACTTACAACTTCCAAAACGATCGAAAAATCCAGAGGTCATACAAACTAGTTTAGAGAGGTAGCCCCTTGTTATTGCAAAACTGATATATATATATATATATATATATATATATATATATATATATATATATATATATATATATATATATATATATATAATATATATATATATATATATATATATATATATATATATATATATATATATATATATATATATATATATATATATATATATATATATATATATATATATATATATATATATATATATATATATATATATATATATATATATATATATATATATATATAAATATATATATATATATATATATATATATATATATGTATATATATATATATATATATATATATATATATATATATATATATATATATATATATATATATATATATATATATATATATATATATATATATATATTATATATATATATATATATATATATATATATATATATATATATATATAATATATATATATATATATATATATATATATATATATATATACTATATATATATATATATATATATATATATATATAATATATATATATATATATATATATATATATATATATATATATATATATATATATATATATATATATATATATAATTTATGCGTCGACCACACGTCCTGTTTTAGAACATGGAAGTGGTATTACAAAGTTCCCGAATATCCACCGCCATTCCTTCAGCTCTTAGGTTAGTGTTCAGTTTCAAAAATTTTTAACTTTTTACCTAGAATCCACTTGTAACTTGCGTTATTGCATTTTTAAATACTTCTATTAAAATCAATTTATTAAAACTTAAAATGTCAGGTTATTACACTACCAAGCATACAACTACCACAAATCAGTGTCAATAAATAAATGAAACCCAAAACAAACAGAAATTAAAATAAGTCAAGCTCAAAACGAGCAGAAATTAATCTGAGAAGGGTTCCAAAACGTGTGCTTTATGAAAGCCAGAAGATAATTTGTACTTCACTGAAAAAAATTAAAATAATTTGCTGAACGAAAAAAGTATTTTCAATTTAATATACATACGCTGATATTTATTCCTTAAAATCTTAATTAATTTTTGATTTCTTAAAGTTATAAGAGTGAAAACATTTAAAAGAATTTTTCCATAAGTACAATTTATATTCTGGCTTTTAGAAAGCATAGGGTTTAGATACCTACTCAGATTTATTTCTGCTCGTTTTGAGTTTGACTTATTTTAGTTTCTGTTTGTTTTAAGTTTCATTCAGTTATTGATACTGATTTGTGGTAGTTGTATGCTTGGTAAATAAATTGATTTTATTTTTGTTCTTTCTTGGTTTAATGGAGTTCTTTACTTAAAAAAAAATTTATTTTGAGCAAAAAGTTTTTTTGATTAATTTCTGTGCGTTTTATATTGAGATTTATATTGTCTTTTTCAGAGAGAAAGACTGGGCCTGTTCTGAAGTTAAACAACCATCCTTTCCATGAAAACCTTAAATACCCCTGGGTATCACTTGCTACCTTTGCCCCTAATCTCTGGGGTTTCTTTCAACCCCAAAAGCATTGTTATATGATAGTTAGACTATTTTCAATAGAATGGCTATCTCAAAATTTCCATTAGACGCATTTCGGGACAATACGACGTGTGTGTAGGGGGAGGGTGTAGCTGCCCTCTAATCATCTTGACTATTAAAAACAGCACTAGAGCATCTGATTACGAATCCAATGAGCCCCCTGCGAAGTTTATATGACCATACTTTGCATAAAAACCCTATATGTCCCCATGGTATAACTTACTACCCTTGCCCTGTGGGCTGGGGGGGGACTTTTTATCCTTTACGATATAATTGCCAGAGATTTCTGATAAGATGAACAGAATGGCTATATCAAAGTTTTGATTGGAATTGTTTGGGGAAACGAAAGGCGTGAGGGGGAGGCATTTGTCCTCTGATCACTTTCGAATAATAAAAAAGGTACTAGTCCTCCTAATTTCCAATCAAATGAGCCCTTATTGAAGCTTCTACAACAAAACTTTCTATAAAAACCTTATATGCCCCAAGGGTATAACTTACGACCCTTGTCCATAGGCTATGGGGGGAGAGTGTTCATCCTCAAAGACATAATTTTCAGACCTTTCAACTACGTTGAACAAAATGACCTTATCAAAATATTGATCCGAAATGTCTGGGGAAATGATAGGCGTCGGGAGAGGATTCTTCCTCCGATTACTTCCGACTATTAAAAAGGGCAATAGCCCTCTCAATTTCCAATTGAATGAGCCCTTTTTGAATTTTTAAGGACAACACTTTCTATATAAACATCATTTACCCCCAGACATAACTTAGAACCTTAGCCCTGAGGGTTGTGAGGGGGTTGTCATACTCAAAAACATAATTTTCAGACCCTTAACTTCGTTCAACAAAATGGCTATATCAAAATGTTGACAGGACATGTATGGGGAAATGATGGACGTGGTGGCGTTTTCCCTCCGATTGCCTTTGACTATTTATAAGGGCACTAACCCTCTCGATTCCCAATTAAATGAGTCGTTTTTGAAGTTTCTAAGACAACGCTGACAAAGACCTAATTTCCATAACTTTCAACTACGTTGAACAAAATGTCTATCTCAAAATTTTGATTGGATATGTTTGGGGAAATGGTGGGCGTGAGGGGGTTGTTAGTTGCCCTCCAATCACTTTCCACTATTAAAAAGGTTCAAACACTGCAATGTTTTATTATAGTTATGGTGACTACAACGTGTTTTATTCAAATTATATTAAAAAATAAATATGCCCCTTACAGTTATTTCATATGGGAAAACTTGGGCTCCGGAAAATTTAGCGGAAGATACTCAATAGTTTTTCAATATATATATATATATATATATATATATATATATATTATATATATATATATATATATATATATATATATATATATATATATATATATATATATATATATATATATATATATATATATATATATATATATATATATATATATAATATATATATATATATATATATATATATATATATATATATATATATATATATATATATATATATATATATATATATATATATATATATATATACTAATTTACCGGCTATAATTTTATGTCGATCGATTTAGCTTAGGGCAAATGGCCTTCCATTCCAGAGCAGGCAAATGGTGTTCGACAGGGGGATAGTTGATCCCGAAGGTCGGTATGTGTGTCCTATTTGTAGAGATGAGGACGAAGATTTGGACCTTTTTCTCCGAAAGTGCCCGGTGCTCTCTGATTTAAGAGAAAAATACTTACATGGGATTGTTTTGCTGCTTCCTGGTATTTTACAAAGTAGTAATCCAACCACAATATTTTGTATTGGTGCGTACATAGAGAAGGGATTAGAAAGAAGAAAAGTGTTTACAATTAATTATTATTTATTATTTGTAAATACATATATTTTCTCGGTAAATTACAATTAAGTATTTTTTGATATGTATCATGTTTCTGTGTTTCGTAATTTGTTCTGTTGTGATTTTTTTTTATTTTTCATAAATTTTTGTGTGTATATGACTCCTGGGCTTCGAAAATACACTATCTATTTATATATCTATCTATAAGGTTTGCATAGAAAGAACTGTCGTAGAAACTTCAAAAAGAGCTCATTCGATTGGAAATTGAAAGGGCTAGTGCCTTTTTTAATAGTCGAAAGTGATTGAAAGGCAACTAACCCGCCTCTCACACCCAGCATTTCCCCAAACACATCCAATCAAAATTTTGAGATAGTCTTTTATTTATGGCTATCTCAAGAGGTTTAAAAAACCTTTTTTCCATACCATCAAAGAGGTAAAGATCTTGGTACTTTTTTCTTAGAGATTTGGGCAGTTTCTTTTTCTCTTGAAGATTAGTCAAATATTACTTGTAAATTGTACAAGCAAGTCAGAAACTAGTAGCCAACTTACCAGTTTTCTACTGTAGCCACTAATTCTCTCCTTGATTTTTATCAATTACATTTACTCAAGTTCAATATATATATATATATATATATATATATATATATATATATATATATATATATTATATATATATATATATATATATATATATATATATATATATATATATTATATATATATATATATATATATATATATATATATATAATATATATATATATATATATATATATATATATATATATATATATATATATATATATATATATATATATATATATATATATCACCTATATATCACACAGCTTGCGAGAGGTGATATAGGAGAATGATCGTTCCATGTTCCAATAAACGAAATCACATCAAACGAAAGTAATTCATCATGTAAATAAGGCAACTTATCACATAGTCCTTGTATGTTCCATGACTCTAAACTCAGTATATGGCCCTTTATATCCTATGCGTCTACGCTTTCTGTCAGTGCGTTAATATCACTAGCCTTTTATTGAAGTTTCTCGTTCCTAGCCTCTGTCGGGGAAAAGGCAAAATGGTAATAGTCACAACTGCGACTATTAATATCTGTTAGCCTATCTCAATGTCTATTATCAACAAAATCACAGGAAAAACCGCTGCGAGGTCTTCTGTTAAATCCTCTTCTTGGAGGATGATTTCCTCTGGGTGCCACCTTACGAGTGCCTGGTCTATGTAGGTCATTAGGGCTAATATTAGCATTATCAGGTCTTTAGTTACCGATACTGCCTGAGAATAGGCTGTTGATGGTATCACTGTCTCGGCATGAATATCGCTGGCATCACTATCTAGCCTCATTGAGATATCAGCGGGGTCATTTGGGAGCCTAGCACTAGGAGGTGGAAAAATATTTTTAACTGACACCAAGTTACTCTTAACCTCAATCATAGCCTTTCCGTCGTACCTGAATAGTTGGCCTTGGATAAGCAGCTTGTCACCTCGTAACTTTGCATCACGGCCGTCGTTCTGTGCAAGATTCATAATTTCCTTTAAGTGTTTACGGGCCTCTCTTTTGTTTAGCCATGTAATCTGGGGCCACCGATAGACCTACCCTTCTCAATAAGGAACTATTTCTTAAGATGTAATCTCTTATTTCGAATGAGTTTAGCTTCACTGTTACTGGCCCTGATTTCAATCTAAAAATGTCACGTACATCACCTTGACTTATTTTGAGAGATGGCATAGCACGTTTTAATAAATCCATTATTTTTTGCTTCACTGTATACTCGCCAAGGTGTTGCGGAGTATAATTATATATAATCAAATTTGTTCTTTTCTGCTCTGCTTCGAACTGGTTGGCTCGTTCGTATGTGATTACTTGGTCTGATTTCACATTTTCCAGCTCTTTTTTAATTTCTTAATTTGTCTTAGCATTGCTAGATTGCTGTGTACTAATGTTATTCATCTGTACTTGTAAGGCAGCAATGCTATCCGAAAGTCCAGGAATTGCATTAACTTTCTGCGAAAGCGCTGGTAATTAATCCAATTTGAAATTAATCTCTCGCAAAAACTGGGCATTTTTCATTTTCTCGGCCTCTATTGTTTGGTTAATCATTTTCACACTTTGGATCTTATCGATGTACAAATGTAGTCCTTAATTTGATCTAGTATTGTTACAAAGCAATAATTTATTTTCTTGTCTTAAAAAAATAATCACAATTTTAGCAAAAAGCCACACACAGGTAAAAATTGGTTACGCAAGCTGTCTAGATTTAATCCTGTATTTTATCCGATTGAATTGCTCTTAGCTCTCTGAACTCTGAATCAATACTCATATATGCCCCCAGGGCATAACTTACAACCCTTGCGCTGAGGGCTGTGGAGGATTTGTCATCCTCAAAGACATAATTTCCGGACATTTCAACTACGTTGAACAAAATGGCTATCTCAAAATTTTTATTGGATACGTCTGGGGAAACGGTGGGCGTGGTGGAGGTGTTAGTTTTCCTCCATTCACTTTTGACTATTAAAAATAGCTCTAACCCTTTCTATTTGCAATTGAATGAGCCCTTTTCGAAGTTTTTATGACAACGCTCTCTATAAGAACCTTACATGCCCCCAGGACATAACTTACAACCCTTGCCCTGAGGGATATGGGGGGTGTATCATCCTCAAAGAAATGTATCCAGAACTGTCAACTACGTTGAAAAAATTGCCTATCTCAAAACTTTAATTGAATATCGTTGGGAAAATGGTGGGCATGAGAAATTGTGGGCGGGGGGTTATTTGCCCTCCAATCAGTTTAGACTAGCCTATTAAAAAGAGTACTAGCCCTTTCAATTTCCAATTGACTGAGCTCTTTTTAAAGTTTCTACGACAACATTTTCTATAAGAAACCTTGTTTACCCCCAGGCAATTGCTTACAACCATTGCCTTGAAAGCTGTGAGGGGGGGGGGGGTCATCCTCAAACACCTAATTTCCAGAACTTTCAACTATGTTGAATAAAATGGCTATCTCAGAATTTTGATTGGATGTATTTGGGGAAATGTTGGGCGTGAGAGATGGTTAGACCTCCAATCATTTTCAACTGTTGAAAAAGGCACTAGCCCTTTTAATTTCCAATCAAATGAGCCCTTTTTAAAGTTTATACGAAAACGCTTTCTATAAAACCATATATGCCCCCAGAGTATAACTTACAAACCTTGCCCTCACTGGTTTGGGGGGTTAGTCATCCTCAAAGACGTAATTTCCAGAACTTTTAACTACGTTCAAGAAAATAACTATCTCAAATTTTAATTGGATAAGTTTGGGGAAATAGTGGGCGTGAGAGGGGGGTTTGTTGCTCTCCATTCACTTTCGACTATTAAAAAGGGCACTAGCACTTTCAATTTCCAATCAATTGAGCTATTTTTTGAAGTTTCTACGAAAACACTTTCTATAAAAACCTGAACAAAACGAACAAAATGGATATCTCAAAATTTTTATTGCATTGTTGGGGAAATGGTTGGCGCAAGAGGAGGGTTTTTGTTACCCTCCAATTACTTTCAACGATTAAAAAGGGCACTAGCCCTTTCAATTTCCAATCGAGTGAGCCCTTTTTGAAGTTTTTACGACAACGCTTTTTATACGAAATCTTATATGTTCCCATGGCATAACTTACAACCCTTGCCCTGAGGGCTGAAGGGGGAGTGTCATCCTCAAAGAAATAATTTCCGGACCTTTCAACTGCGTTGAACAAATTAATATCTCACAATTTTGATTGGATGTGTTTGGGGAAATGGTGGGTGTTAGAGGGGGGTTAGTTACCCTCCAATTACTTCCGACTATTGAAAAGGCCTCTAGCCTTTTGAATTTCCAATCGAATGAGCCCTTTTTGAAGTTTGTACGAAAATATTTTCTATAAAAACCTTATATGCCCCTTGCCCTGAGGGGTTTAGGGGGCTTGTCATCCTCAAAGACATAATTTCGAGAATTCTCAACATGTTGAACAAAATACCTATCTCAAAATTTTGATTGGATGTGTTTGGGGAAATGGTGGGCGTCAGAGGTGGGTTAGTTGGTTAGTTCAAATCACTTTCGACTATTAAAAAGTCCATTAACCCATTCAACTTTCAATCAAATGAGCTTTTTTTAAGTTTCTACAACACTTTGTATGAAAACCTTACATGCCCCCAGGGCATAACTTAAAACCCTTGCCCTGAGGGCTATGAGGGGGTTATCATTCTCAAAGATATATTTCCCAGAACTTATAACTACGTTGAAACAAATGGATATCTCAAAATTTCTATCTCAAAATATCTCAAAATTCTCCCTAAGATTCATCCACATTAAAAATTTGATGTGAAGCTGGCTATCAGTTTTATTATAAATAAAAGTTCAAATAGGGATAAAATCCTTTTAATAGACAGTGTTTTTTATAACAGTGATAGAAATTCACAAAAATACCAGATATTTCGGTCACATATACAGTGACCGTCATCAGTAGTAAAACTCTGAGTTTTACTACTGATGACGGTCACTGTATATGTGACCGAAATATCTGGTATTTTTGTGAATTTCTATCACTGTTATAAAAAACACTGTCTATTAAAAGGATTTTATCCCTATTTGAACTTTTATTTATCGTCATGGAAAGGCAGTGTGGTCTCTGAAATTATCTACGTCAGTTTTATTGTAACCTAGTAGTTTCCAAGCTATAGTTTCACTTGCCAGGATTCTCTGATGTAACCACAACAACTATAATTCTTGGTATGTTAAACATAATTTAGAATTATACATCATTCATATTATGGGTAATCGGAAAAAAGGTTGTGAAAATACATAAAAATGGCCATATGTATCCAAATATGTGGAGGAGTTTCATTGTAGAGCTCTTTATAGCACATTTCCATTTCTTAATTTTAGTTAGCAAAACCTGCAGAAAAAAACGTTTCTGTGCCAGGGAATAAGCATTAACAGATAAAGGTTTTCAAAGGGACTTCCAGAAAAAAAAATTAATAGTCATAGTAGAATATACGAAAGATAACTGCAAAAGTACTTTTTAGTGATTTCCATCTTCTATATTTACAGTTACCTTATAGGAAGGTGTTGAAACCACAATCCATCCTCACCATTGCACTGAGTTAGAGCAAATATATCTGTGTTGACGCAATTTCGAATAAAATTTGCGTCTACAGTCTAATTGTAATACTGAAACACTAAAACAAGGGGGAAATCAAAGAACACATTATATTTGGAAAAACATAATAACAAAACTTGGAAAAAGAAGTATCAATGTGAAAGTATATTCAATTGGCATAAATTAGAAAACAAAATCTTCAAAATCAAGAACATATAATATATTTCCAAAAAAATGTATATAATTAAAAAAAATACCTCCAAGTTATACTAGTCTTATAAAACTTGTTGTTTTTGTAGAAACCTTAGGTCAGCTGGATAACACACGCAACTATATACAGAATAAAAATTTTAAATGAGGTTCAAAGCTGTTATTTACAGACGAACACAAATAGTAAATCAAAATTTAAGAAAATTAGATAGACAAAAATTAAAGATCAAAGAAATGGAAACATAGGGCTAATTGTAATAACAATACATGGCTCAAAAACTTTCTTTTTCTACTGGTTTAGATTTTCGCAAAGATGAATCAACCAGGCAAGAATTTACTTTTCAGTCTTTTTACTTAGGCAAAATTTTAAACCATGGTTTTGAAAACCGATAAAGAGGACCGATAAAGAAAAAGGGATGGTACTGGGGCCTTTTGAATTAAGCAGTAAGGAGATTTGCTAATGAAAATATAGTGATGATGTAAACTGGGGAAATTCAATAGCCCTTTTAACACAGAAATCACAGTAAAGTAATTTTATTCCCCCCCTCTTATTCAGGTATTAAGGCTTACAACTGTTCCAGAATAAAACAGAGACTACGCTTGCCTTAAAACATAGCTTGGAGCTTGCATTGTTATGAAAGTTATTTTAATTACAAAGAGGATACTAAAGATAATTAATTGGACTGAATTGTAGTATGTCAGCTAACGAGACTTGAAATAAAATATTCTATGGTAGCAATTATTGCACTTATGGCCATTGAAGCCACTTTCTTAAATGGAAAACAACTGAAAGAATCAATGTCAAAAAAAAAAAATCGAAAATTTTAGTAGCTTTTACACGTTTACAGATAGATAGTGGCAGATGAAGATCGTTGTAGCTGATGAAGCTGCAAAACATCCGAAATAATTTTTGTTGAGCAGTTAAATAGAAAAAAGAAAGAAAAAAAACAACAACAAACAAACAAAAAGACACATAGATAATTAAATTGGCTTTTATCATCTGTCATTTTATTCATTTTAATATTTATTATAAAAAAAAACACTTAAAATGCATATCACAAATGAATTTGTAAAAGTTCCAGGAAATTACGGACAGACAGTTCACCTCCAAAAATTTAACAAAAAGAATAGAAACAAGAGAACAGCCATTAAACACGTCAGACATAAACGTTAGATTCTTATTAAATCCAGAATTCAACTAAAAATTTGCTCTTCAATTTGTCTTCCCATTTTATAAGAAACAATAAGTTACAGCTTTTCAATTTAGCCAAATTATTTTGGATGGCTGAGGAGCTGTTAAAAAGTAAGGAACGGTTTACCTTCACTCCAGAGAACTTAAAATTTCGAGTCATTTTAACATGCTCTACTAACTTACTTTGCTTATTTCAGTTGCTTGCTTTGCATTTTTAAGGGTGCCGAATAAAAGCCAAGCTAGGATAATTTTACCCATTTCACTTTTTTTTTCGTTAGGACCGCTGCCTATTAAAAATAAAAAATTATACACTACCAGCTTTTTAAGAAGTTTGCATATCTGCGACCTTAAGACATCCAGAAAACTTGCTTAACAACATTATTAATTCTAATCAGCTTCAAGATGTCTAAACTTTAAAGTAAATCTAAACTTTAAGGCTAGTAACAAGTTTGAAAAGACAACAGAAATAGATTAAAAGCTCACATACACAGCGACAATGATGATAGCCTTACGCGGATTTTTGTAGCACCAAGATATATCGCAAACTAATACAATCTCAGCTATTTTATTCGTGCGTTTGTATCTACTTCTAAAAAAAAGTGCTCTCCCCTAATGTTTTATATATTCCATCACCAGCCACAGCCTAAAAAATACAAAAATAGAAAACAAGAGAGCATGGTTATTATTTATCTAACGCAAAATTCTGCACTCTCACAAAATGACTTTGCAACACAAACGTAGTAACGAATTATTCAAACGTACACATTAGGCAGTTCAATTTCAAGGAATTATATAAAATTACTCTAGATTACCTAAAAATTTATAATAAAAAGAAAACAACATTAAAAAAATAGTCGCCGCCAAGTTAAAACAAAGTAAGAAATTCATCTTTATATATATATATATATATATATATATATATATATATATATATATATATATATATATATATATATATATATATATATATATATATATATATATATATAATATATATATATATATATATATATATATATATATATATATATATATATCTATATATATATATATATATATATATATATATATATATATATATATATATATATATATATATATATATATATATATATATATATATATATATATATATATATATATATATATATATATATATATATATATATATATATATCTAGATTTACATTGTACGGTCATTTCATACGAGACTTTTTTTTTCTCTTGTAAACTGTAATATGTGATCCGGCGATGGATTTGTAAAATTCAACAATGTAGAAGAATGCAGAAAAATTCCTCAGTATTTCAAAATGATTACTTTACTCCATTTATCGTAGCGACACATTTTCTCCTTACATTTTTATAAGTAATTTATGGGATAAATACCTTTCTTAGAAAATGGGACTATTCATTCTACGAGCCAACATTGAGTTGACACGGAATAATTTGGTCTTTATTTTGGCAACCAGCTACATTTTTTATATCTATAGAATTTTATATATTTTCCCCAATGCTTTTAGTCCAAACTGAGCAGAAAAATGTGCATTCAGAATTAAAAATCTACTGACCACAAGAAATTTTGTTGTTATTATTTTTTAAGATTACCTCAAGACACAAAAGATTAGACATAAGAATTAAGGGCATTCTCTCTAAATAGATCTCCCTTAGCACAGTGGATAGATGCTCTGCCTGGCAAAACAGGGTCCAGGGATCGATCCCCGCCTCAGCAAAGATAGGCAACAGGCTTGCTCCTTGTCCTTGTAAAAAATAACCAGTTATTGAAGCGTCAAATTGACGTCTTATGCGACAAAAATGATTCTAGAGTGTTATTACCTTTTTTCACCTTTCTAGAGGAATAAATGCTAGTATCTGCACCACTTTGGCATCAATTAAACTGAACAAATTCTAAAACTAGCCAAAGTAACAAATACCTTTAGGCTTTACAAAACTTTACGGAATAAAAATTTACATTTAGTTTTGTTTGTATTTAAGTGCTACAAATGTTTTCTCGAAGATTTCACGAAACCGATTCTATTGAAGAATGTAAATAATGTCAACGATGTAAACTTAGCATAAACTGTTTTATTATATAACTATCGCAAAAAAAGTATTTGATTGTATTTCCACTATTTGATTGCAATAGAAGAAAAAAAATTTGGATAAAAGTTGTAGTGGTAACTTTTTAGTTTCTCATGTAGCATGTAAAAATACTTTCATGGAGAATAGTGGCAATATAATTTTGTTTTTAAAAGGATTGACAACATTGTTTTTTCTTTTATTTTATTTATATTGACGGATAAGCCCTCCTCTCACCCTGATACAAATAGGATGAGAAAAACATAGACGCTATTCACAGCTTTATGTTTTATCGCATCTTTTTATGCACGTGTTAATTTGCTGAAGATGCTTTTCCTTTTTAATCCCCACCCCTCTTCCTTTTTTGTTTTCCCAATGGTTTTCCATTTGTTGAAGCAAAACATCGATACTTTTATTTTTTTGCAAAAAAAGGCTCTTGATTTTTCTTTAATAAATTACCGTTTTATTGAAATTTTTACCCAAGTTTTAACATTTTCACTTCGATTGAATTATAATCGTTTTGAAAGTCCCATACAAGCGCAGGTAATTGTGCTTCTGGGTATTTTTTTTGTTAACTACCTCTTAATTGATTTAAATGAAGCCCCTTAACTGGAAATTACCCTAAGCGGACAGGGGAAATTCGTCCAAACTACAAGGAAATGAACAACATATGGAAATCATTGAAATCTAATGCAGAATTTCTTTGACTTTGATTGGGAGGGCTGGACAGCCCACAAGGAGATGTAACTGATATTATAGGTGATCAGCACTTTATAGAGGACACCAAGGAATTTTTTGAACGCTTAAAATATGAGAAGAAACGCATTCTTTTGAGAATCACTATGCTTGTTTTGAATATTTTAGGACATTTCAATCAAACAACCAAGGTAAATCAAGGAGAAAAATTATCCCTGTTTTTCTATGTGTGCCTAAAGAATTGTAACTGTATTAATTCGTTAATTAATTAGTTAATTTAAAAAAAAAGTGTGTAAAATAGCATACTAAATGGTACAAAAAAGAATAAAGAAAAGAAGCCTGAATATCAAATAAAGCTGGACCTAAATGTTTGTATTTATAAATTTCAACTGCTTCTCTGTAGTGCTGGACAACACCTTTGTCGTGCGAAATTAGGCTAGCTTGGTTAAATAAAACACTATGGTCTGGGTTATTAAAAAATATGAGTTCTGCAAGGGCAGAGTTAAAAAAAAAACATTTCCGCTTTTTAAGAGACACAGAAATTTAAATATATAATTAGAACAAAATTTTCAAAAAGCCACGTAAATCTCACCAAAAATAAGCCAAATTATCCCATTTAAAATGAAACATCTACACTTTAAATTACACTTTCCTCGTTTACAGAAAACCAGAGTAAAAAATTTGATCAATGAGATAGGTTTATACATATCAGCCTCATCTATTTTCACCATTCTTAATTAGACAACAGTTTATTTTTACACTCCAAAATGGCAACCGAAATTTCCACATGAGTACAGCACAATTTTTTCAGTCACTTCCACAGTTTAGCTCTGTATGTATACATATAGATGGCAACGTAGTACAGCGTCTAGCTTCTCAGAAATAGCATATATTCTTTAAACAAAGGCTTTAAACTGGATGAAGAAGAAGATAAGAAAAATAGCAAAGCAAAGAGGGAAGACTCTGCGGCTGATAATATCAATTTTTTTCGCTATCCTGATCGGATGAGGAGGTTCACGTTGAGACTGGAATAAAAAGATTTTTTTTAATGCATGAATAACTCAAAATACAGAGGAACTTGCTAATTCTTATTCGTAGTTATAGAACATTCTTTGAGGTTGGCAAAGATTCTGAAAAGGAATTTTTTATTTTTCAAGTTTTTCAACACTGTTCGTAAATTGCTCCAAGTTACTGCTAATATCAAAAACCTAAAAATCACATATTTTCTAGCAGTATGTGTAGCATGCCAACATAAAAAAATAATTTACAAAGACACTACAAATCTATACGGTTCGCCTCTTCTATACCGATGAGACTGAGTGGAAGGAAGCGGCAAAACATCTGAAAAGTGGACATTTTATTCAAAAGTGCACTAGGTCATCACATATTCTAACATTGTGTTATTATAAGTTGTTTAAAGGATATACTAAATCCTTAAAATATTAGGAAGAATGGTCACATTAGTTATCATAAAGAAAAATAACAATCGGTTTCTAGCACCTATTTGTTATTTTTTGCATTCCTTTTTTTTTATTTTTCTCAAGTACGCACAAGAAACCTTGCAAAAGATCTTAGTATAAATCGGGCAATGAAACTGAATAGGTGAACATAAGTTTATATAGATAACCAGCACCCGAATATCAATAACCTACTTGGTCTTTCCACAACTACGTGGACAGTTCTGCAAAAGGAGGGAAATCCGTAATAAAACTAAAAATCAAGTGTGTGACTGTCTTGTTCGCGCCGTCCTCCGATACGAGTGGAAAATACGGCCAAGAAAAGTGGCGAAGGCTCAGGTTCTGAAATCGTTCAACCGCAAGTGCGTAAGGCACATAACTGGAGTGAATCGAGTCGAACGAGTTCCAAACAAAATAAAAAGACAACATTGTGGACAATAATTTGACCTGGAAACCATCATTCGCCCCCACCCTCTGTGCTGGTTTGGCCATGCCTGTTGTAAGCCTGATAACTCCTTGTTTCTAGGGCACTTCGGTGAAAACCACTCTTCAGCTAAAAAACGGTGTGGAGGTCAGCCAAAATCTTGGATGAACACCATCATATCCGACCTCGAGCCCATATTTTTAGAAGACTCGACCGCCGATGGAATCCTTCCTGGCTTGAAATCTTTGTCCCTTTGACCCTTAACTACACCCAATAGAATATGATTGTCTGCCGCCTCTTAGTGCCAGGGAGAGCTGCAGAGTTTGCGTCCTGATTCAAGTAAGTGAGTAAGTAAATAAACTATCCATGCATAAATTTGTCTATTGTGACATTTGTTTAACATATATGACTTATTCAGTTAGTCTCTAGTGTCGAGTAAAGTTGCACAAAAAGCACTCGTTACATTTATGTTAGGATTCCTAAATTTCTAAAACAGATTTTCGTCAGAATATTGTACCCTAGTTCTTCCAAAAAATGTTTGTAATATTACCCTTTAAGGATTCGCGATAAGTCCTTCATATACATGCAAATTTGAGATTTGTCGAAGTGCAAAACATTCATAAATGGTTTTTAAGCAAAAAGGCAAAAAAATTACTTTTCAAATATTTTTTTTCTACATTTTAAAGAAATTAGTAGAGACAGATGAACAAAGTTTTCTTGAACTAGCTCAAATATCCATGGAAATCACTGAAAATTTCTTTCACCTAGTCCAACCCTGTTCTTTAAGTTATGGAAACAAAGTTTTTCGGAATGTGATTTTATAATACTTGGCACCTACAAAAAGATTTATTTTCCGACTGATCTGTTGGCATTTGCAAAAAAAGTAGTTATCATATTTACATAGAGGCTAAAATAGTGAAGCCAAGGAAAACTTCATTGCTAGGCTATCTCTTTATGAACCGTTACGATCCTGAGCCACCAAAGCTAATTGGCTGATGCCGCCAAAGTTAATTGGTCTTTGAGGGAAAAGGAGTAGAGGTAGACGTTTTGAAAAACTGATGTAATGGTTAAAGAGTGTTGCATTGAGGACGTACAGGACGTACAGGGTGACCACATATAAGATAAACCACAAAAGAAGCTGGGAATTTTTGAAAAGGACATATTTAGGGGAGACATAAATTTATATACAGCTTTTAAATAGTTTTCATTCCTTTGGCTATTTCAGAATTTTTACTTACTGGTTCTGTTGTTTGTTTTTTTTGGCTAAAATTGCTGCAGTAGTTTATTTCTTACCAGCAAAAACGACAATATAGAGCATTGAAAAAAAAAGAAAAAAAAGAAAAACACAAATATGACTGCAAACACTATAGAAAAAAAATTAAGTAAGTAAATAACTCCAAGAAGGAAATAATATAAAAGAGGGTTGAACTCCGGTAAAAAACCGGAGCTAAAATTTGTACAAGATGATCGTCAGTGTTGGTTCACGCGCAATGCGAATGAGCAAGTTGACCTGCGTAGACGCGGTGTTTGCAGTAGCGATCGGTATAATTCACTGATTAATGCTACTTGATGATTTATTTTGTTTTATAATGGTATTTTTTTAGTTGTTTTTTTTTATGATAGTTATTTATTAACTGCGTTACAAGAATATAAAAAGGGAAAATTAAGTAATGTACCCAAAAGAATCAGCTATGATTCTTTGGAAGACAAAACTGGATGAAGAATGTGCCATTGACTTTTATAATGTTATTTCTTATTATATTTCTGTTTGCACTAGGATACCTTTTTTGTTATTCATTAGTTAGAACAGGCTTGGGCCTTCAATCTATGGTAATACTGGTTTGCTGTTTGATTGTATTTTATGTAATCTCATAATATATTCCCTTGCACTATTGAAACTGTAAATAGCCAACATATTATTTCTTGACAAAATGGGTAAATTCTCAAGTGAGTCCAACAAAGATAACCATTTTAGAGATTTTTGGAATGATAGGCCCTTCCTCCCTTTTCATAAAAGGTGATTCTTTTTTTAAGATTAATGATTCCATTTTTTTTAGCCAGGAATATTTAGAAGGCTTCTTTTTTTTTAATTTTACTCATTAAAAAAAAATTCCGCCTGACCTTGAATTTTTAACTTTTCTTTTATTTTCTGAAATTTTATAATATACTTCATTGTCCAAAAAACCCCTTCGTTCAAGTTTTCATTTAATGGAAAATACTCATTTTCTTAGCTTTTTCTTTTGATTGATTTTGTTTAAAAATTTCCTCAAAAGACCAATTTTTAGCTTTATTCTCTATTTCCCCCCATAATGCAGATAAAATTTTTGGATTTCCTCTTTATAGCTAATATACTTATTTTATTATTCTTTTTGGGAATGGTTCCCCAGCCCAAAACCCCCTCTTCCTATAAAAAAAACATCCTATGCGCATGACGTCAGACCAAAATTCTCAACCATGAATGCTCAAGATATCGATCTAAACTTAAAAAATATCAGTTTCATAACCAAAAAAGGCTGATTTAGCTAACTTTACTTTTTTTACCCGTAAAATTAGACAAAATAAATAATAAAATCATGACTTACCTATCAAACAGTTCGTGGTAACGAACTGTAAGTAAGGAGCGACCCGGCTCAATGGTAACCGAAACTGTAGAAAACGGAATGTTGATACCAAAAGACACATCAAAAGAATCAGAGTTTAATGCTGATTTCAAATATATAAGTTTCATCAAGTTTAGTCCAACCTATCAAAAGTTACCTGCCTGAGAAAATTTGGCTGATTTTCAAAAAAAGGAGGAAAGACCCCCTACAAGTTATAGAACCTTAATGAAAATCACACCATCATATTCAGCTTATCAGAGGACCGTACTGCAGAGGTTTCAAGCTCCTATCTACAAAATGTGGAATTTTGCATTTTTTGCCAGAAGAAAGATCACGGATGCGTGTTTATTTGTTTGTTGTTTTTTTTTCCCCCAGGGGTGATCGTATCGACCCAGTGGTCCTAGAATATTTTGGGAGGGCTTATTCGAACGGAAATTAAAAGTTCTAGTGCCCTTTTTAAGTGACAAAAAAAATGGAGGGCAACTAGGCCCCCTCCCACGATCATTTTTTTTCCCAAAGTCACCCGATAAAAATTTTGAGATAGCCATTTTGTTCAGCATGGTCTAGAATATAATAAATATGTCTTTTAGGATGATTTAATCCCCCGAAGTCCCTGGGGGGAGGGCTGAAAGTTATGAACTTTACCCAATGTTAACATATAGTATTGGTTATTGGGAAGTATACAGACGTTTTCAGGGGGATTTTTTCTGGTAGTGGGGGTGGGGGGGGGGGTTTGTTCGGGGGTTATGTGGGAGGATTTTTCCATAAAGGAAGTTTTCATGGGGAAGGGATACTGCTATGAAGGGGGCGCCGGATTTCCCAGCATTATTTAAAAAAAGATCAGAAATTATATATAAGAAAACAAGTTTTTCAACTGAAAGTAAGGAGCAACGTCAAAACTTAAAATGACAGAAAACATTACGTATATGATTGGGTTCAACCCCTAGTCAATACCTCGCTCTTTAAGCCAAAGATTATTTAGTACTTTCATAAGAGCTATTTATCCTAATTAATGGCATTTGTGATTAAGGGGTCATTTTTAAAGAATTGGAACAAAATTCGAACTTTAGCTTAAAGAGCAAGGTATTGACTAGAGGGTGAACCCTCTAATATACGTATTAAAAATGTATGAATATAGTAGTTCGTTACGGAAGTTAATTCGTAAGTTACGTATATTTATTACTAATAAAAAAGTTCGTAAATAAAATTAAACATGTTTTGAGAAAGCCATTTAACCAAATTAAAGTAAAATTAAAATCAAAATTTTGTTTTAATTATTCATGTACGGTGAGCCAAAATCAAAACCTGCATTAATTCAAAAACGTTCAAAATTAAATAAAAAAAAACAAGTTTTTTTTATCTGAAAGTAAGGAACGACGTTAAAACTTAAAACGAACAGAAATTATTCCGTATATGAAAGGGGCTGTCCCCTCCTCAACGCCTGGCTCATTACGCTAAAGTTTGACTTTCTCACAACTCTGTTTTTTTAAACAATGAAAAACTTTAGCATAAAGAGCGAGGCGTTGAGGAGGGGACAGCCCCTTTCATATACGGAATAATTTCTGTTCGTTTTAAGTTTTAACGTCGTTCCTTACTTTCAGCTAAAAAAAACTTGTTTTTTTTTATTTAATTATAAACTAGAGAAGAGTCCATTTACAATAAATTTAAAAGGATTAGAATTTAGTATTTCAGGGGATAGTAGTAAGCCCACAAGATTTTAACAGGTAAAATTTTCTTTGTAGTTTCCCAAATTTCGTGAACACATAAGCTGTAGGTGGGAATATCCCCCCCCCCACTCACATAAACAATTAAAGATGAAAGAGATATGAAAATCCAGTGTATTACAAAAAAACATGCTGGAAAGGGTGCCCTCTTCTTACATGCTTTTTCTGGAGAAATTCTCAAAATTGCATTTTCAGGTTCAATGGGGTTTATTATCAATTCAAAAAAAAAACTACACATAATGACAATACTCATCCCATTTCTGGACGACGAGATTCTCAATCGTTACCTTTTAAGTATGACATCCAGCGTAGTCACTGCTCCTACTTTCAGAAACGTCCATTTGCAAATGGATGTAAAGTTTAATCAAATAAGGACTCATAATTTGCCTGTTAAAAAGAGTGGATTTGAATCTTGTCGGGGCAGAATGAGAAAAGTGATGTTTGGGGCGATTTTTGGCAGTAAGAATGGTATTACGTTAATGTCTTTCTTTTAATTGATTTTACTCTGATTTTTAAATTTCCCTCCTAACTTTGATTTGTCGGATTCATTCTATTCATAGAAACTTAATAATATATTCCCCTGCCCAAAAATTCTTCTTTGCTTCATTTTTCATCTAATGTGCATTTCTTAAATTCTTTTTTTTAAACTGATCTTTGTTTAAATTTTCGTTCAAAGGGCAAATTTTCTAACTCTGTTTTACGTATAGCCCCATAAACTGGAAAAAAACCTTAGAAATTCCACTTTTAGCCAATATTACTTATTTATTATGTTTTGGAATTTTTTTCGCCTACCCGGAATAGCCCCCCCCCCTTCCTTCATCTTAAAAAATTATGTCCTCTCTTGTGCATTTTTCACTTTTTTAAGTTTAACGTTGCTCCTTACTTTTAGCTGAAAATATTTTTTTTAAATATAATTTCTGACCGTTTTTCAAATTATTCTAGGAAAACCTCTTCCATCCCCTCCCGTTTAAAAATTTCCCTTGAAACTATTGCTGGGAAACTCTCCATGGAAAATTCTCTATGTGGAAAATTCTCCTCTCCGTAGAAAATTCCCCTCCCAAAAATTGTGTATATTTCTCAATAGCAGATACTATATTTGAAAAATATATCAATTTCGTAACTTATACCCCATTCCCCAGGGACTATGCGGGGTTGAGTCATCCCCAAAAGCATGGTTATTGGACCTTCAAACTACGCTAAATCAAAAGGTCATTTCAAAATTTTCATCAGATGTCTTTTGAGGAAAAGGGGGTGTGACGAGGGGGCTATTTGCACTCCAATTCCTTTAGTCACTTCGAAATGGCATAAAAGTTTTAATTTACGCTTGTCGAGGAGGAGACAACCCGTTTAAATGCGTAATAATTTTTGTTCGTTTTAAGTTTTAATATTGCTCTGTACTTTCAGTTGGAAAAAACCTTGTTTTTTTATTTAATTTCTGATCATTTTTTAAACAACGCCGGGAAGTTTGACTCCACATCCACGGGAAAATCTCTCCTCCCGATGGAAACTCCATCAGGGCATTATAATCTCTGGAAAATCTACCTCGGACAATTATCCTTAACATATCCACGCCTAAAATTGAATCAGCAAGGAGAAAGCAAGACATAAAAAAAAAAATTGTCCAGGAGTTCTGCAAATTGCCACAGTGTGGAAATTCCCAGAAAAGTTCACCCCTCGGAAACTTCCTTCCCCATGAAATACTCTCCCCATACAAAATCACCAAGCTAAAAATTCGTCCTCCTCTCCCGACTCGAAAAATGTAGGCATACTTCCCAATAACAAATACTATACGTAAACAATGGCCACATTTTATAACTTAAAGACCTTTTCCTAGGAACTGATGGGGAGGGGTATTGTTATCTCTAAAGGCGTAGTTATTGGACCTTTCAACTATGCTGAACAAAATAGCTATCTCAAAATATGACGTAGATAATTTTAGAGACCACACTGCCTTTCCATGACCATAAATAAAAGTTCAAATAGAGATAAAATCATTTTAGTAGACAGTGTTTCACAAACAGTGATAGAAATAATAGAAATAGTTTTACTACTGATGACGGTCACTGCATATGTGACCGAAATATCTGGTATTTTTTTGCGAATTTCTATAACGGTTTGTGATAAACTGTCTATTAAAAGGATTTTATCTCTATTTGAACTTTTATTTATAGCTATCTCAAAATTCTGATTTGACCATTTTGGGAAAAAAGAGCGTGGGAGAGGGCCTAGTTGCCCTCCAATCGTTTTAGTCGGTTAAAAAGGGCATTAAAACTTTTAATTTCCGTTCAAATGAGCCCTCTTGTGATGTCCTAGGACCACTGGGTCGATACGATCACCCCTGGGAAAAGCAAAAAGCCAACAAAAAAACAGCAAAAACACAAACAAATAAACACGCATCCGTGATCTTTCTTCTGGCAAAAAAATACAAAACTCCACATTTTTGAAGATAGGAGCTTACAGTAGGGTTCTCTGATATGTCAAATCTGATGGTGTAATTTTCATTAAGATTCTTTGACTTTTAAGGGAGGTTTACCCCCTTTTTTGAAAATAGAGCAAATTTTCTCAGGCTCTTAGCCTTTGATGGGTGAAACTAAACTTAATGAAACTTATATATTTGGAATCAGCATAACAAGACAATTCTTTGGCATGAATAATTATGTTGGTATAATTCTATAATTCTGTAATTGGTATAATTCTGTTCGTATAAAAATTCAATTTTTTAGAGTTTCAGTTATTATTGAGCTGCGTCGCTCCTTACTTACAATTCGCCAACAGGAACTGTTTGAAAACATTGTGTTCCGGAACACCCAATGGGAAGTGAAACTGGCATATGAGCCTTGGCATTGTGCATTGTGTGAGCCTTGGCTATCACACAATGCAACTATAAATGTCCACAATGAGCAACCTCAATCTAGGTTAACACATAGGTTCAAAAAGAGAAGAACATCACCATGTTTTAATTACCCATATTGACAATTTTAATTGCTTTGTCAGACAATTTAAAAAGATAAAAAAAAATAACACATCCCGCAATTGAGTGACTTTTCCAACTTTTTAAAATACAACTGCAGAGGCAACTGAAGAACTAATGACTATTAAAAATGGTTTGACTGATAAACTGTCTTTGACTGTCTAGTTCGACAAAATTGACGAAAAAACAGACAAAAACATGCAGTTTTGGCCCTGAAAGCATGGAAGTAAACTACCATCCTGATTCATATCAACCATGGTCATTCAATTCTGAACATCTTGTCAGTAAAAAACTGGGCTACTTCAAAATCCTGTGTGTACAAAATGGCAACTAAAATAGCTCATTGATGCGATTGACGAATATAGTCTGTCACTGCAATTTTTTTTTCAAGGGCTATGTTACTCTACTTTTACGAATTCACTAACTAGCCAATATTTTTTCTCAAATGATACTAAAAAAAAAACATTTTTAATGCCTTAAAATGCTTGCAAAACCGAAAACAAACAATTTTTTACGAATGATACTCCCAAAAAAATACTCCTGAAAAATTACTACTTCATCCGAATCAGAGAATCTTCGTAAAATTAGTTTCTCTAGTCATCATAGCTTGATTGAACCCCAGCCTTCATTGTTCAAGGGAACGACACATCCCTATATTTTCAAACATGTAGCTTTGCAACTGCCAGCGTCCTATGAAAATTCTCTGTAACAGGAACATCCTGAGCTAAGGCCTCTAAGCATTTGGATATTTGACGGTAGTATAGTATCCAAACGAACGTATAATGTTATCATTTAGCCTTTTAATGCTATTAATTGGAAAACTTTTTCCACAAAATAAGTTTTTCAAAGAAAAGTAAAGAACTCCATTAAACAAGAAATGAGCAAAAATAAAATCAAATAATCTACCAAGCGTGAAACTACCACAAATCAGCATCAATAAATAAATGAAACCCAAAGCGAACAGAAATTACAATAAATAACCGAGTGAAACTCAAAACGACCAGAAATTAACATAAATTGGGCTCAAAACTCCTATGCCTTCCCAAGGCCAGAACATCATTTGCACTTTACTGAAAAAAATATAAATGTTTTCATTTTCATAACTTTAATAAATCAAATAATATCAACATTTTGATTACTAAATATCAGTATATGTATATTAAACTGACAATGCACATTCATTTGTATCTTCTTCAGTAAAGTGCAAATTATGTTCTGGTCTTAGAAAGTCATAAGAGTTTTGAGCCCAATTTATGTTAATTTCTGATCGTTTTGAGTTTGACTCGGTTATTTATTGTAATTTCTGTTCGTTTTGGGTTTCATTTATTTATCGATGCTAATTTGTGGTAGTTTCACGCTTGGTAGATTCTTTGATTCTTTTTTTTGCTCATTTTTTGTTTAATGGAGTTCTATATTTTTCTTTGAAACACTCATTTTGTGGAAAAAGTTTTTTTTAATTAATTTCTATTCGTTTTATATTGACAGTCTTTTCAGGAAAAAATAAAATGATACTTTAAATATTTTCGTTTTGTTAAGACTTTATAGTTTGGCCTGCTATTTGTATGCTGTAGGAAAATTTTCAGCAATTTTTAACAACATACACCCTTTTAAAAATCTGGACACAAATAGTAGTGTTTAATTTACTTTCATACCTCCTCTAGTTGACCTGAAATAGAAAACTTGATACCATTCGCAAAAAAAATCTGTTTACTTTCTTTGATAGCTTGGATACACTTACGCTATATTGATCTGGTTCAGTTTTAAGTGCAGAAGTAGCCCCTGAAGTTTGAACATAATACCCTCAGTCGTTTTGGGATACTGCTGAGATATCTTATTGGAAATTAGCATTAACACAGCGCATTTTGAATTAATCTTAAGGCAACATTTAGTTTTTAAACATAATGGGCAAATGGGAGGGTGGGTGTGGGAGGGGGATTACCTGCCCTCCAATCACTTTCGACTATTAAAAAGAGCATCAGCCCTTTCTATTTTCAATCGAATGAGCCCTTTTCGAAGTTCCTACGACAAATCCTTCGATACAAAGTGCCCTGGTCTAAACAACAACAACAACAAAAAATAATACATTATACCCAAATCGGTCTTTACTATTAAAATGTCAAGCCTTCCAATCATTTTCGACTATTAAAAAGGACACTAGGCCTTTAAATTTCCAATCAAATGAGGCATTTTTGAGTTTCTACGACAACGCTTTCTATAAACACCCTTTATGCCCCCAGGGCATAAATTAGAACCTTTCCCCTTAGGGCTATTAGGGTGGTTGTCATCCTCTAAAACCTAATTTCCAGAATTTTCAACTACGTTAAACAAAATGGCTATCTAAAAATTTTGATTGGATGTGTTTGGGGAAATGGTGGGCGTGAGAGGGGCGTTAGTAGCTCTCCAATCACTTTCAACAGTAAAAAAATGCACTAGTCCTTTCAATTTCCAATCAAATGATCCTTTTTGAAGTTTCTGCGAGAACGCTTTCAATAAAAACCTCATATACCCCCATGACATAACTTACAACCCTTGCCGTGAGGGCTGGGGGGTTGTCATCCTCAAAAACCTAATTTCCAGAACTTTCTACTACGTTGAACAAAATGGCTATCTGATAATTTTGATTGGGTGTGTTTGGGGGAATGGTGGGTGTGAGAGCGGGGTTAGCTACCCTCCAATCGCTGTCAACAATTAAAAAGAGCACTAGCACTCTTCCAGTTTCCTATTGAATGATCCTCTTTTGAATTTTATTAGACAACTTTGTCTAAAAAACCTTATATGCACCCAGGGCATAGTGTTTTGTCGTCGTTTACCTTGTCACACTTACATTTTCTTGATTTTTCAAAATTCATTTTGAATTTCTATCGTTGAAATGCAAGAGCTGGAATATTTCAGTAGTGTTTTGTCGTGGTTTACCATGTCACAGTTACATTCTCTTGATTTTTCAAAGTTCATTTTGGATTTCTTTCATTGAAATGCAAGAGTTGGAATATTTCAGTAGTGTTTTGTCATGGTTTACCTTGTCACAGTTACATTCTCTTAATTTTTCAAAATTCATTTTGAATTTCTATCGTTGAAATGCAAGAGCTGGAATGTTTCAGTAGTGTTTTGTTGTGGTTTACCATATCACAGTTACATTCTCTTGATTTTTCAAACTTCATTTTGAATTTCTTTTATTGAAATGCAAGAGTTGGAATATTTCAGTAGTGTTTTGTCGTGGTTTACCTTGTCAGAGTTACATTTTCTTGATTTTTCAAAGTTCAGTTTGATTTTCTTTCGTTCAAATGCAAGAGTTGGAATATTTCAGTAGTGTTTTGTCGTGGTTTACCTTATCACAGTTACATTCTCTTGATTTTTCAAAGTTCATTTTGGATTTCTTTCGTTGAAATGCAAGAGTTGGAATATTTCAGTAGCGTTTTGTTTGTGGTTTACCTTGTCACAGTTACATTCTCTTGATTTTTCAAAGTTCATTTTTAATTTCTTTCATTGAAATGCAAGAGTGGGATTATTTCAGTAGTGTTTTGTCGTGGTTTACCATGTCAAAGTTACATTCCCTTGATTTTTCAAAGTTCATTTGGATTTCTTTCATTGAAATGCAAGAGTTGGAATATTTCAGAAGCGTTTTGTTGTGGTTTACCTGGTCACAGATGTATTCTCATGATGTTTCAAAGTTTATTTCGGATTTCTTTCATTGAAATGCAAGAGTTGGAATATTTCAGTAGTGTTTTGTCATGGTTTACCTTGTCACACTTACATTCTCTAGATTTTTCAAAGTCCATTTTGAATTTCTTTCATTGAAATGCAAGAGTTGGAATATTTCAGTAGTGTTTTGTTGTGGTTTACCTTGTCACACTTACATGTTCTTGATTTTTCAAAGTTCATTTTGGATTTCTTTCATTGAAATGCAAGAGTTGGAATATTTCAGTAGTGTTTTGTCGTGGTTTACCTTGTCACAGTTACATTCTCTCGATTTTTCAAAGTTCATTTTGGATTTATCTCGTTGAAATGCAAGAGTTGAATTATTTCAGTAGTGTTTTTTCGTGGTTTACCTTGTCAAAGTTACATTTTCTTGATTTTTCAAAGTTCATTTTGGATTGCTTTCGTTGAAATGCAAGAGTTGGAATATTTCAGTAGTGTTTTGTCATGGTTTACCTTGTCACAGTTACATTCTCTTGATTTTTCAAAGCTCATTTTGAATTTCTTTCATTGAAATGCAAGAGTTGGATTATTTCAGTAGTGTTTTGTCGTGGTTTACCTTGTCACAGTTACATTCTCTTGATTTTTCAAAGTTCATTTTGAGTTTCTTTCATTGAAAAGCAAGAGTTGGAATATTTCAGTAGCGTTTTGTCGTGGTTTACCTTGTCACAGTTACATTCTCTTGATTTTTCAAAGTTCATTTTGAATTTCTTTCATTGAAATGCAAGAGTGGGATTATTTCAGTAGTGTTTTGTCGTGGTTTACCATGTCACAGTTACATTCCCTTGATTTTTCAAAGTTCCTTTTGGATTTCCTTCGTTGAAATGCAAGAGTTGGAATATTTCATTTTGATTTTCTTTCGTTAAAATGCAAGAGTTGGAATATTTCAGTAGTGTTTTGTCGTGGTTCACCTTATCACAGTTACATTCTCTTGATTTTTCAAAATTCATTTTGAATTTCTATCGTTGAAATGCAAGAGCTGGAATATTTCAGTAGTGTTTTGTTGTGGTTTACCATATCACAGTTACATTCTCTTGATTTTTCAAAGTTCATTTTTAATTTCTTTCATTGAAATGCAAGAGTGGGATTATTTCAGTAGTGTTTTGTCGTGGTTTACCATGTCAAAGTTACATTCCCTTGATTTTTCAAAGTTCATTTGGATTTCTTTCATTGAAATGCAAGAGTTGGAATATTTCAGAAGCGTTTTGTTGTGGTTTACCTGGTCACAGATGTATTCTCATGATGTTTCAAAGTTCATTTCGGATTTCTTTCATTGAAATGCAAGAGTTGGAATATTTCAGTAGTGTTTTGTCATGGTTTACCTTGTCACACTTACATTCTCTAGATTTTTCAAAGTCCATTTTGAATTTCTTTCATTGAATGCAAGAGCTGGAATATTTCAGTAGTGTTTTGTTGTGGTTTACCTTGTCAAAGTTACATTTTCTTGATTTTTCAAAGTTCATTTTGGATTTCTTTCATTGAAATGCAAGAGTTGGAATATTTCAGTAGTGTTTTGTCGTGGTTTACCTTGTCACAGTTACATTCTCTCGATTTTTCAAAGTTCATTTTGGATTTATCTCGTTGAAATGCAAGAGTTGAATTATTTCAGTAGTGTTTTGTCGTGGTTTACCTTGTCACAGTTACATTTTCTTGATTTTTCAAAGTTCATTTTGGATTTCTTTCGTTGAAATGCAAGAGTTGGAATATTTCAGTAGTGTTTTGTCGTGGTTTACCTTGTCAAAGTTACATTTTCTTGATTTTTCAAAGTTTGTTTTGGATTTCTTTCGTTGAAATGCAAGAGTTGGAATATTTCAGTAGTGTTTTGTCGTGGTTTACCTTGTCACAGTTACATTCTCTTGATTTTTCAAAGTTCATTTTGAGTTTCTTTCATTGAAAAGCAAGAGTTGGAATATTTCAGTAGCGTTTTGTCGTGGTTTACCTTGTCACAGTTACATTCTCTTGATTTTTCAAAGTTCATTTTGAATTTCTTTCATTGAAATGCAAGAGTGGGATTATTTCAGTAGTGTTTTGTCGTGGTTTACCATGTCACAGTTACATTCCCTTGATTTTTCAAAGTTCCTTTTGGATTTCCTTCGTTGAAATGCAAGAGTTGGAATATTTCAGTAGTGTTTTGTCATGGTTTACCTTGTCACAGTTACATTCGCTTGATTTTTCAAAGTTCATTTTGGATTTCTTTAGTTGAAATGCAAGAGTTGGAATATTTCAGAAGCGTTTTGTCGTGGTTTACCTTGTCACAGATATATTTTCTTGATTTTTCAAAGTTCATTTCGGTTTTCTTTCATTGAAATGCAAGAGTTGGAATATTTCAGTAGTGTTTTGTCGTGGTTTACCTTGTCACAGTTACATTCGCTTGATTTTTCAAAGTTCATTTTGAATTTCTTTCATTGAAATGAAAGAGTGGGATTATTTCAGTAGTGTTTTGTCGTGGTTTACCATCTCACAGTTACATTCCCTTGATTTTTCAAAGTTCATTTTGGATTTCTTTCATTGAAATGCAAGAGTTGGAATATTTCAGTAGTGTTTTGTTGTGGTTTACTTTGTCATACTTACATTCTCTTGATTTTTCAAAGTTCATTTTGGATTTCTTTCATTGAAATGCAAGAGTTGGAATATTTCAGTAGTGTTTTGTCGTGGTTTACCTTGTCACACTTACATTTTCTTGATTTTTCAAAGTTCATTTTGGATTTCTTTCATTGAAATGCAAGAGTTGGAATATTTCACTAGTGTTTTGTCGTGGTTTACCTTGTCACAGTTACATTCTCTTGATTTTTCAAAGTTCATTTTGGATTTCTTTCATTGAAATGCAAGAGTTGGAATATTTCAGTAGTGTTTTGTCATGGTTTACCTTGTCACAGTTACATTCTCTTAATTTTTCAAAATTCATTTTGAATTTCTATCGTTGAAATGCAAGAGCTGG
Source organism: Artemia sinica (assembly GCA_027921565.1). Lineage (NCBI taxonomy): Eukaryota > Metazoa > Arthropoda > Branchiopoda > Anostraca > Artemiidae > Artemia > Artemia sinica. The sequence goes on from CM051264.1 coordinate 31,054,092, forward strand.
AATATTTCAGTAGTGTTTTGTTGTGGTTTACCATATCACAGTTACATTCTCTTGATTTTTCAAACTTAGTTTTGAATTTCTTTTATTGAAATGCAAGAGCTGGAATATTTCAGTAGTGTTTTGTTGTGGTTTACCATATCACAGTTACATTCTCTTGATTTTTCAAAGTTCATTTTGAATTTCTTTTATTGAAATGCAAGAGTTAGAATATTTCAGTAGTGTTTTGTCGTGGTTTACCTTGTCTCAGTTACATTTTCTTGATTTTTCAAAGTTCATTTCGGTTTTCTTTCGTTGAAATGCAAGAGTTTGAATATTTCAGTAGTGTTTTGTCGTGGTTTACCTTGTCACAGTTACATTCTCTTAATTTTTCAAAGTTCATTTTGGATTTCTTTCGTTGAAATGCAAGAGTTGGAATATTTCAGTAGCGTTTTGTCGTGGTTTACCTTGTCACAGTTACATTCTCTTGATTTTTCAAAGTTCATTTTTCATTTCTTTCATTGAAATGCAAGAGTGGGATTATTTCAGTAGTGTTTTGTCGTGGTTTACCATGTCACAGTTACATTTCCTTGATTTTTCAAAGTTCATTTGGATTTCTTTCATTGAAATGCAAGAGTTGGAATATTTCAGAAGCGTTTTGTTGTGGTTTACCTTGTCACAGATATATTCTCATGATGTTTCAAAGTTCATTTCGGATTTCTTTCATTGAAATGCAAGAGTTGGAATATTTCAGTAGTGTTTTGTCATGGTTTACCTTGTCACACTTACATTCTCTAGATTTTTCGAAGTCCATTTTGAATTTCTTTCATTGAAATGGAAGAGTTGGACTATTTCAGTAGTGTTTTGTCGTGGTTTACCTTGTCACAGTTACATTCTCTTGATTTTTTAAAGTTCATTTTGAATTTCTTTCATTGAAATGCAAGAGTTGGAATATTTCAGTAGTGTTTTGTCGTGGTTTACCTTGTCACAGTTACATTCTCTTGATTTTTCAAAGTTAATTTTGAATTTCTTTCATTGAAATGCAAGAGTGGGATTATTTCAGTAGTGTTTTGTCGTGGTTTACCATGTCACAGTTACATTCCCTTGATTTTTCAAAGTTCCTTTTGGATTTCCTTCGTTGAAATGCAAGAGTTGGAATATTTCAGTAGTGTTTTGTCATGGTTTACCTTGTCACAGTCACATTCTCTTAATTTTTCAAAGTTCATTTTGAATTTCTATCGTTGAAATGCAAGAGTTGGAATATTTCAGTAGTGTTTTGTTGTGGTTTACCTTGTCACAGTTACATTCTCTTGATTTTTCAAAGTTCATTTTAAATTTCATTCATTGAAATGCAAGAGTTGGAATATTTCAGTAGTGTTTTGTCGTGGTTTACCTTGTCAGTGTTACATTCTCTTAATTTTTCAAAGTTCATTTTGAATTTCTATCGTTGAAATGCAAGAGTTGGAATATTTCAGTAGTGTTTTGTTGTGGTTTACCTTGTCACAGTTACATTTTCTTGATTTTTCAAAGTTCATTTTTCAGTTTCTTTCGTTGAAATGCAAGAGTTGGAATATTTCAGTAGTGTTTTGTTGTGGTTTACCTTGTCACAGTTACATTTTCTTGATTTTTCAAAGTTCATTTTGGATTTCTTTCATTGAAATGCAAGAGTTGGAATATTTCAGTAGTGTTTTGTCATGGTTTACCTTGTCACAGTTACATTCTCTTAATTTTTCAAAATTCATTTTGAATTTCTATCGTTGAAATGCAAGAGCTGGAATATTTCAGTAGTGTTTTGTTGTGGTTTACCATATCACAGTTACATTCTCTTGATTTTTCAAACTTAGTTTTGAATTTCTTTTATTGAAATGCAAGAGCTGGAATATTTCAGTAGTGTTTTGTTGTGGTTTACCATATCACAGTTACATTCTCTTGATTTTTCAAAGTTCATTTTGAATTTCTTTTATTGAAATGCAAGAGTTAGAATATTTCAGTAGTGTTTTGTCGTGGTTTACCTTGTCTCAGTTACATTTTCTTGATTTTTCAAAGTTCATTTCGGTTTTCTTTCGTTGAAATGCAAGAGTTTGAATATTTCAGTAGTGTTTTGTCGTGGTTTACCTTGTCACAGTTACATTCTCTTAATTTTTCAAAGTTCATTTTGGATTTCTTTCGTTGAAATGCAAGAGTTGGAATATTTCAGTAGCGTTTTGTCGTGGTTTACCTTGTCACAGTTACATTCTCTTGATTTTTCAAAGTTCATTTTGGATTTCTTTCATTGAAATGCAAGAGTGGGATTATTTCAGTAGTGTTTTGTCGTGGTTTACCATGTCACAGTTACATTTCCTTGATTTTTCAAAGTTCATTTGGATTTCTTTCATTGAAATGCAAGAGTTGGAATATTTCAGAAGCGTTTTGTTGTGGTTTACCTTGTCACAGATATATTCTCATGATGTTTCAAAGTTCATTTCGGATTTCTTTCATTGAAATGCAAGAGTTGGAATATTTCAGTAGTGTTTTGTCATGGTTTACCTTGTCACACTTACATTCTCTAGATTTTTCGAAGTCCATTTTGAATTTCTTTCATTGAAATGCAAGAGTTGGACTATTTCAGTAGTGTTTTGTCGTGGTTTACCTTGTCACAGTTACATTCTCTTGATTTTTTAAAGTTCATTTTGAATTTCTTTCATTGAAATGCAAGAGTTGGAATATTTCAGTAGTGTTTTGTCGTGGTTTACCTTGTCACAGTTACATTCTCTTGATTTTTCAAAGTTCATTTTGAATTTCTTTCATTGAAATGCAAGAGTGGGATTATTTCAGTAGTGTTTTGTCGTGGTTTACCATGTCACAGTTACATTCCCTTGATTTTTCAAAGTTCCTTTTGGATTTCCTTCGTTGAAATGCAAGAGTTGGAATATTTCAGTAGTGTTTTGTCATGGTTTACCTTGTCACAGTCACATTCTCTTAATTTTTCAAAGTTCATTTTGAATTTCTATCGTTGAAATGCAAGAGTTGGAATATTTCAGTAGTGTTTTGTTGTGGTTTACCTTGTCACAGTTACATTCTCTTGATTTTTCAAAGTTCATTTTAAATTTCTTTCATTGAAATGCAAGAGTTGGAATATTTCAGTAGTGTTTTGTCGTGGTTTACCTTGTCAGTGTTACATTCTCTTAATTTTTCAAAGTTCATTTTGAATTTCTATCGTTGAAATGCAAGAGTTGGAATATTTCAGTAGTGTTTTGTTGTGGTTTACCTTGTCACAGTTACATTTTCTTGATTTTTCAAAGTTCATTTTTCAGTTTCTTTCGTTGAAATGCAAGAGTTGGAATATTTCAGTAGTGTTTTGTTGTGGTTTACCTTGTCACAGTTACATTTTCTTGATTTTTCAAAGTTCATTTCGGTTTTCTTTCATTGAAATGCAAGAGTTGGAATATTTCAGTAGTGTTTAGTCGGGGTTTACCTTGTCACAGTTACATTCGCTTGATTTTTCAAAGTTCATTTTGGATTTCTTTAGTTGAAATGCAAGAGTTGGAATATTTCAGAAGCGTTTTGTCGCGGTTTACCTTGTCACAGATATATTTTCTTGATTTTTCAAAGTTCATTTCGGTTTTCTTTCATTGAAATGCAAGAGTTGGAATATTTCAGTAGTGTTTTGTCGTGGTTTACCTTGTCACAGTTACATTCCCTTGATTTTTCAAAGTTCATTTTGGATTTCTTTCATTGAAATGCAAGAGTTGCATTATTTCAGTAGTGTTTTGTTGTGGTTTACTTTGTCATACTTACGTTCTCTTGATTTTTCAAAGTTCATTTTGGATTTCTTTCATTGAAATGCAAGAGTTGGAATATTTCAGTAGTTTTTTGTTGTGGTTTACCTTGGCACACTTACATTTTCTTGATTTTTCAAAGTTCATTTTGGATTTCTTTCATTGAAATGCAAGAGTTGGAATATTTCAGTAGTGTTTTGTCGTGGTTTACCTTATCACAGTTACATTCTCTTGATTTTTCAAAGTTCATTTGGATTTCTCTCGTTGAAATGCAAGAGTTGAATTACTTCAGTAGTGTTTTGTCGTGGTTTATTTTGTCACAGTTACATTCTCTTGGTTTTTCAAAGTTCATTTTGGATTTCTTTCGTTGAAATGCTAGAGTTGGAATATTTCAGTAATGTTTTGTCATGGTTTACATTGTCACAGTTACATTCTCTTAATTTTTCAAAGTTCATTTTGAATTTCTTTCGTTGAAAAGCAAGAGTTGGAATATTTCAGTAGTGTTTTGTCGTGGTTTACCTTGTCAAAGTTACATTCTCTTGATTTTTCAAAGTTCATTTTGAATTTATTTCGTTGAAATGCAAGAGTTGGAATATTTCAGTAGTGTTTTGTTGTGGTTTACCTTGTCACAGTTACATTTTCTTGATTTTTCAAAGTTCATTTTGAATTTATTTCATTGAAATGCAAGAGTTGGAATATTTCAGTAGTGTTTTGTCGTGGTTTACCTTGTCACAGTTACATTCTCTTGATTTTTCAAAGTTCATTTTGAATTTCTTTCATTGAAATGGAAGAGTTGGATTATTTCAGTAGTGTTTTGTCGTGGTTTACCTTGTCAAAGTTACATTCTCTTTGATTTTTCAAAGTTCATTTTGAATTTCTTTATTTGAAATGCAAGTGTTGGAATATTTCAGTAGTGTTTTCTTGTGGTTTACCTTGTCACAGTTACATTCTATTGATTTTTCAAAGTTCCTTTTGGATTTCTTTCATTGAAATGCAAGAGTTGGAATATTTCACTAGTGTTTTCTCGTGGTTTACCTTACCACACTTAAACTCTCTTGATTTTTCAAAGATCATTATGGATTTCTTTCATTGAAATGCAAGAGTTGGAATATTTCAGTAGTGTTTTGCCGTGGTTTACTTTGTCAAAGTTAGATTCTCTTAATTTTTCAAAGTTCATTTTGGATTTATTTCGTTGAAATGCAAGAGTTGCAATATTTCAGTAGTGTTTTGTCGTGGTTTACTTTGTCACAGTTACATTCTCTTGATTTTTCAAAGTTCATTGTGGATTTCTTTCGTTGAAATATGTTTTGTTGTGCTTTACCTTGACACAGTTACATTTTCTTGATTTTTGTTAGGTTAGGTTAGGCTAGGCTAGATCAAGTTAGTTTAGGTTAGGTTAAGTTAGGTTAGGTTAGCCTACGTACGCGCGCGTACGTAGGCTAACCTAACCTAACCTAACTTAACCTAACCTAACCTAACTTGTTTTAGCCCAGCCTAACCTAACCTAACAAAAATCAAGAAAATGTAACTGTGTCAAGGTAAAGCACAACAAAACATATTTCAACGAAAGAAATCCACAATGAACTTTGAAAAATCAAGAGAATGTAACTGTGACAAAGTAAACCACGACAAAACACTACTGAAATATTCCAACTCTTGCATTTCAACGAAAGAAATCCAAAATGAACTTTGAAAAATTAAGAGAATGTAACTTTGACCAAATAAACCACGGCAAAACACTACTGAAATATTCCAACTCTTGCATTTCAATGAAAGAAATCCATAATGATCTTTGAAAAATCAAGAGAATATAAGTGTGGTAAGGTAAACCACGAGAAAACACTAGTGAAATATTCCAACTCTTGCATTTCAATGAAAGAAATCAAAAATGAACTTTGAAAAATCAAGAGAATGTAAGTGTGACAAGGTAGACCAGGACAAAACACTACTGAAATATTCCAACTCTTGCATTTCAATGAAAGAAATCCAAAATGAACTTTGAAAAATCATGAGAATGTAAGTGTGACAAGGTAAACCACACCAAAACACTACTGAAATATTCCAACTCTTGCATTTCAATGAAAGAAATCCAAAATGAACTTTGAAAAATCAAGGGAATCTAACTGTGACATGGTAAACCACGACAAAACACTACTGAAATAATCCCACTCTTGCATTTCAATTAAAGAAAACCGAAAGGAACTTTGAAAAATCAAGAGAATGTAACTGTGACAAGGTAAACCACAACAAAACACTACTAAAATATTCCATCTCTTGCATTTCAACGAATGAAATTCAAAATGAACTTTGAAAAATCAAGAAAATGTAACTCTGACAAGGTAAACCACGACAAAACACTACTGAAATATTCCAACTCTTGCATTTCAATAAAAGAAATTCAAATGAACTTTGAAAAATCAAGAGAATGTAACTGTGATAAGGTAAACCACAACAAAACACTACTGAAATATTCCAGCTCTTGCATTTCAACGATAGAAATTCAAAATGAATTTTGAAAAATTAAGAGAATGTAACTGTGACAAGGTAAGCCACGACCAAACACTACTGAAATATTCCAACTCTTGCATTTCAACGAAGGAAAACGAAAATGAACTTTGAAAAATCAAGGGAATGTATCTGTGACATGGTAAACCACGACAAAACACTACTGAAATAATCCCACTCTTGCATTTCAATGAAAGAAATTCAAAATGAACTGTGAAAAATCAAGAGAATGTAAATGTGACAAGGTAAACCACTACAAAACGCTACTGAAATATTCCAACTCTTGCATTTCAACGAAAGAAATCCAAAATGAACTTTGAAAAATCAAGAGAATGTAACTGTGACAAGGTAAACCACGACAAAACACTACTGAAATATTCCAACTCTTGCATTTCAATTAAGGAAATTCAAAATGAACTTTGAAAAATCAAGAAAATGTAACTGTGACACGGTAAACCACAAACAAACACTACTGAAATATTCCAACTCTTGCATTTCAACGAAAGAAATTCAAAATGAACTTTGAAAAATCAAGAGAATGTAACTTTGACAAGGTAAACCACGACAAAACACTACTGAAATAATCCAACTCTTGCATTTCAATGAAAGAAACTCAAAATGAACTTTGAAAAATCAAGAGAATGTAACTATGACAGGGTAAACCACGACAAAACACTACTGAAATATTCCAACTCTTGCATTTCAAAGAAAGAAATTCAAAATGAAGTTTGAAAAATCAAGAACATGTAACTGTGACAAGGTAAACCACAACCAAACACTACTGAAATATTCCAACTCTTGCTTTTCAACAAAAGAAATTCAAAATGAACTTTGAAAAATTAAGAGAATGTAACTGTGACAAGGTAAACCATGACAAAACACTACTGAAATATTCCAACTCTTGCATTTCAACGAAGGAAATCGAAAATGAACTTTGAAAAATCAAGGGAATGTAACTGTGACATGGTAAACCACGACAAAACACTACTGAAATAATTCCCACTCTTGCATTTCAATGAAAGAAATTCAAAATGAACTTTGAAAAATCAAGAGAATGTAACAGTGACAAGGTAAACCACGACAAAACGCTACTGAAATATTCCAACTCTTGCATTTCAACAAAAGAAATTCAAAATGAACTTTGAAAAATCAAGAGAATATAACTGTGACAAGGTAAACCATGACTAAACACTACTGAAATATTCCAACTCTTGCATTTCAATGAAAGAAATTCAAAATGAACTTTGAAAAATCAAGAGAATGTAACTGTGACACTGTAAACCACATCAAAACACTACTGAAATATTCCAACTCTTGCATTTCAACGAAAGAAATCCAAAATGATCTTTGAAAAATCAAGAGAATGTAAGTGTGGTAAGGTAAACCACGAGAAAACACTACTGAAATATTCCAACTCTCGCATTTCAATGAAAGAAATCCAAAATGAACTTTGACAGGGTAAACCACGACAAAACACTACTGAAATAATCCAACTCTTGCATTTCAATGAAAGAAATTCAAAATGAACTTTGAAAAATCAAGAGAATGTAACTGTGACAATGTAAACCACGACAAAACACTACTGAAATATTCCAACTCTTGCATTTCAATGAAAGAAATCCAAAATGAACTTTGCATAGCATAACATAACATAACATAACATAACATAATATAACATAACATAATATAACATAACATAGCATAACATAACATAACATAACATAACATAACATAACATAACATAACATAACATAACCTCACATTTGAAATTACTAGGAAACCGGGGAACCTTTGGGGTCTGGGGGGCTTCCTTCGGGGTTGGGGTAGGGGGATCGGAGCCCTTTGGGGTCGGGGTAGACGACCTCACAAACTGTTCAAATACAACTTGTTTACTATAATGACCACAGAGTTTTACCCTCAAATTCTCTTCTAAAACATCTTCTAAAATCATCTTTTAAAATGTCTCTAACTGTTTCGCCAAAATAATTCCCTAAAATGTCTAAAACGGTTTCGCCCAAATAATCCCTAAACGTAATTTCAGCGAGTTCCTTTTGTTTTTGGCATCCCAGGTGCTTTCACATTTGAAATTACTAAGAAACCCTTTCGCGCGCTAATCACTTCATCGCCAAGATCAAAACATTCACCCGGAAACAATTCTCTTGGTAGAACTCCAAAGACATTAATAGACATTCGCTCGGAAACAATTCTCTTTGGAAACAACAAATTAATTCCCCTTTCGTGAATCAATAATTCTCCTTAGAAACAACAAATTAATTCCCCTTTCGTGACAAATCAATCAATCATGACATCATCTGTCAGGTATTAATAAACATTCGCCCGGAAACAATTCTCTTTGGAAATACATCAAAGACATTAATTAACTTGACGTCATCTGTCAGACATTAATTAACTTGCCCGGAAACAATTCTGACAGGTGATATTAGACTCAGTAATCCAGATAACATCCATCAAAGTGAGAAAAATACTGTTTTTCATTCTCACTGACAAAAACCATAAAACGGACATAAATTGATGTTGACATCCGAGAAAAACATCAAATAAATTGACCGAGACTCATAACCGTCCAAGAAACATCCATAAATGTGAGAAAATTCCTGTTTTTTCATTCTCACTGACAAAAACCATAAGACAGACATAAATTGATGTTGACATCCATGAAAAACATCAAATAAATTGACCGACACACATAACCGTCCAAAAAAACATCCATAAATGTGAGAAAATCTTGTTTTTTCAAGTGAGAAAAATCCTGTTTTTCATTCTCACTGACAACGAACAGACATAAAAACATGCATAAATTATGTAAAAAAGTTGTAGGTGGCAGCAGGGTTGAGGGATCGGAGTATAAGATAGCTTTCTACTTTTGGGGAAAAGGTGGGCGTGAGAGGCGTGTTAGTTGCCTTCCAATCACTTTCGATTATTAAAAAGTGCACTAGCCATTTGAATTTCCAATCGAATAAGCCTTTTTTGAAGTTTCTACTACAACACTTTCTATAAAGACCTTATATGCCCCCAAGGCATAACTTACAACCCTTGCCCTGAGGGCCGTGGGGGAGTGTCTTCCTCAAAAACAAAATTTCTATTTGGAAATCAGCTATTATGAACAAAATAGCAATCTCAAAATTTTTATTGGATGTGTTTCGGTAAATGATGGGCCTGGAAGGGGTCTTAGTTGTCTTCCAATCACTTTTGACTATTAAAAAGGGCACCAGCCACTCCAATTGCAAATTGAATGAGCCCTTTTCGAAGTTTCTACGACAACTTCTTCGATACGAAGTGCCCTGGTCTAAGGAAAAAAAAATAATACATTGTGCAGACATCGTTCTTATATGCCCCCAGGGCATAACTTAAAACCCTTGCCCTGAGGACTGTGGGGGAGTGTCCTCCTCAAAAACATATTTCCTATCTGGAAATCAACTACGCTGAACAAAATGGCTATCTTAAAATTTCGAGTGGACGTGTTTGGGGAAATGGTGGGCGTGGAAGAGGCATTAGTTGCCTTCCAAACACTTTCGACTATTAAAAAGGGCACAAGTCACTCCGATTTCCAATCCAATGAGCCCTTTTCGAAGTTTCTACGACAACTCCTTCGATACGATGTGCCCTGGTCTAAAACCAAGAAAAAAAAAAATAATAATACATTGTGCCAACATTGTTCTTTACTTAGGCAGCGCTATTGCGCTGCCAATGATATTCTTTTTGAATTTCTGCTATTCAACACTGAAAATGGCTCAAAATGGTTGGATTGTGTCTGTTCAGAATATTGTATATTTATTGCTTCATGACCAAACTTTGATTCCATCTCCTCTTTGCCAAAATTTATAGCAATGAAATAATTGTACGAAATGGAAACTGCTCTGAAGTCAAACTAGTGACCAGTTATTGCAAGCCTTGATGGGTGCAGGAGTAACAGTGTAATTACCAAAGTGTACTTTATTCCCTATTTTAGTTATGATGGTCCAGTGCCATGCTACTCCTGGAGAAAAAAAGAAGCAAAAATTACATCAGGGTTTCCTGTTTTTTAATTTTTTATTTATTTTTTTTTTTATTTTTTTTAATTGCCTGTAATGTGTTTCAGTAATCATTTCTGATTTCAGAATAAATATAATAACATTAATCATTCCTTAATAGGTTTTGAGTTCAAATAAAATAAACAAATTCCAGAAGGTGATTTTTTAAAGCATCGGACAGTCTCGTTAATAGTTTTCAATTATGGAATTTTCAATGGTTACTATTCATGGTTCCAAGCTTATCCCAACCAAAAATGACACAAAATGTCATACTTTTGTTGCCATGATTATTAGCAAAAATTAATCAAAAGTATGTATTTGTAAACGTTAGCTTTAAAGGGAACTCTTAATCAGCTTTCTAAAATGCTCCAGTGCAGTTTCAGGATTCGAAGAACAGAAGAGGAAAAATAAACATATCACCGCTTTCAGCTCTTTCTTGATGTTCTTAAAAAAAAATTTGAGATTAAATTTACTGTTAAGATAAGCTATTAAACGGTGGATATTTATGAAACAAATTCAAAAGAATTTCGGTCTATAGTTTTTGTTTACTCTTTTTTTTCAGTTTTCGCTTATTAAGAAGGCAGAGAGGATTATGTACAATAGGTGAAAATATAAACCAATGGATTTTAACCATGCAGATTATAACGGTGCCTTTGCTATAGGTCCCATCCTATTCAGCCAAAAGATAGCATCAAGAAGTACCAATTTTTGGCCCCACATGGCACCATAGAACGATGTTTTCTGAAAATATCCATAAATGACACGTGGATATAAGTCACAGGTTTTAAATCAGCAATTAACCATCTTGTCACGATCTTGCGGGAGGCAAAACACAGACAAGAGAAAAGAAAAAAAGTAAAAAAAAAATAAGAGAGGCATCACTGACTCATCTTTTTTAAGATGAGGCGTTCAATACATCCGTTAAAAGGTCTTTGGTATAAGGTCTTATGCAGTCAAAGTAGAATCACCTACGGAACAAGTACTGACAAAACTCTCCAAAAGTGACCCTGCGTACCTCAGCGCCTCTAGACGCAAAATGCTGTACTATTTAATCGCTCCGAGCCAATAAGCCAATCTATTCTCCTAAGTTGTATTGAATTGTGTAATTACGGTATTGAGTTGCCAGGTTCGCATAGGTATGGAATCGTCTCCGAAAACGCGGACAAAGGGTCATTTTTTTTGTGTGGAGAGGATAGGTTTTGTCAGTACTTGATCCGTAGGTGATTATACTTTGTATGCAGTAAACTTTTCAGTTCAGTCTGTTGTCATGTCTGCAGGGATTCAAGTTTTTCAAAATCTCAAAATTTGCATCTTTATGAAGATAAATCAGCAGAATGGTTAGCAATCTTTTTTTTAATCAATTTTAAATTAACTTATTTTCTCACTAAACAGTTTTTTTAAGCGTGTTTGTAAAGTTTTGGGTACTATGTGCTTACTATACTTGAGGGTTTTTTCTTACTGTAAAGGGTGTATCCTAATCCACCAAACGTATAATGACTGCGGAAAACCTAAGGTATGCTAGCACGAACTAAAGGTCAATTTGACAAAATTAATCTTGGTCGTCTCTGTAACGCCATGTTCGCGCCACATGTCTCTTTTTATCCCCTTTACGGAATTGCTTTAGTAAAACCGAACATAACCAAATTCGTTAAATTTTTTTCGGTATTGCAATATATGTTATTCGGGATATATTTATTCGGAATTCCTATATGGTTCAGAAACTCTTATGTTTCACAGAGGTACTATATTTTTGAGATAAGTAAGAAAATGGATGAGTTGTATACCCGGTTCAAACGTCGAAACAGAACAATCCACGACTTTCCGTTGGCTAGTCTTGTGCATTAAAATCGTGATTTTGGTTGCGTTTTTTTTTCTCTTTTCCATAGTTATCGCAGTTTAATTTTGTTTTGTAGCGTTGTGCGATTTTTTTGTTATTTTTTTCTTTCGTTTTTTTAACCCCTTCGAGCATTTATATTGTATTCGTATGAAGGGTTGAAATAAATTATTATTATTATTTTTATTATTATAATGCTAAGAACAATTAATAAAATCTTTAGAAGTTGGCAGAAATATTCAGAGACGATTACCTCAGCTGTGAAACCATTTGCTGTTGAATCTTTAGGCGGTTCTAGTCCGAAATTAGTCAGGGCCACAATGGCTGCGTTGTCCAACCTGATATCGGTGTCCTGCAACAAAAGAAAAAGAAAAAAACTGAATAGAGATTTGAATAACAGTCTCAAGGAATATACTTAAAGCGAAGTCGAGATTTACGGTTTGAATTCGCCTAGTTCTTCTATCCTAATAGGGAGCAATTCCGTTTTACTTTGAATAGCAGCTTGCCACTTCAGCTCCCGTTTAATCTATGAGTATTTTTTTCTTGTTTTCTCGTTATACTTGCTGAAATTATTGGATGCTATATTAATAGTCGTGGTACTAAAATGATTTTAAGTCAATCTTAAAGTTTTAGAATAACAAATCTAGTTTTTTGTTTATGAAAAAATATAAAGGTAGATTGCCACCTGGAGGTATAAACATAGAGATAAGTTTTTCTTATCTCTTATTCAAGAAAAAATATCTTTATTTTGAAGGGAGACATGTGGGCAGTATGCAACCAACATCCCGTTGTGTCCTTGAATGTACTGAGTGTTTACCCGTTGCTAAGGTAAAAGGATTTGGTGTAAGAATTCACAAAGGCAAGGAACTTTGATGTTGGATCATACAGCCTTTCTGGTAAACGCCCTTTATGAAATATCTAGTCTTAAGCTAGAAATAGAGAGGAGATTGTAAGAATATAAGCTAAGAGGCTTCTTAATGAGCTAATAAGTCTGGAGATAAGTAAGGAGAAGAACAATTGAACTCGAACCAGAAGCAAGAGCCAAGAGCCGTCCAGAGTTTTCTGACCGGTCGTATATGTGAGTTCCTGAGCAAGATCATTTCTACTGGTTGAGTTTACCTTAATATTCTTACATGAGCACTGGGTACATCTAAGTAAAACAACACCTTAAGAAGTGGTTTTTCTCTACGTAATCTTGACCACTGAAGTGATGAGTGAGGCAGATTTGTGTTGAAGGAATGGCTGAAACGGTAGTAAGTAATGAAGAGACGTGTTGCCACATTGAAGCTCTGGAAGGGAAAGGCACAGGGGACAAAACTCACTTTTATCGATGTACAAGGCTGCCATCAAGAGACGGAGGCAACATTGACATCGCTAATCAGAGGGCTGAGTTTTCAGATGGTGAATAATCTATGTGCACCTAAAAATAATTTGATTGCATACCAGAAGGGATGCCGAGGGGCTTATGCGTGGGGGACTCCTCTAATACTACGTCTTAATTCAAGTCTGGAAATAAATTTACTGTGGGTGCAAGTCCAGGACTAGTGGCTAGAAACCTACATTAAAAAAAATATATTATAGATTTTGATTGAAAAATTAATATTAATTATAAAAATCACGGATTAAAGATCACACCTGTGGAGTCAATGAGCATTAATGGGGATGCATTGCTGCAAATTGACAAGGAATCCTTTTCAATGTTGGTGGGCTTCAAGACTACAGTGGTAGCAATGATGGAGGCGTCATTAAGATTGAAAGATTAGACCAAAATTGTTAACGAAAGTTTCTATTCTCACCGAAGATAAAATAGCTTAAATCTGAGTAAAATTCAACAAGGCTCTAATACCCTCTACACTGAACTGAATTCAGCATATGATTTGCAGGGCCTAGAATGGGAAAAGCTCAATAAACATTACTATATGGCTCCTTCTATGAAGATTGGGCACAGACGTTTTTAGCAATGATACAGGACCCATGAACTGTTGGCGGAATAATTAAGGAATAGATTGGGGAAACCGAACTCTATGTTAATAATTTGATAAGAAGCGTTCTCGGAGAGTGTATTTACCATTCACAAACTTGAAGTATCTTGAGATTATTTATTTGAAGGTGTAGTAGTCTTTATGTAGAAAACTCAATTAGGAATAAACATGTGGCGTTACCTCAGTGTAATTGTTATTACCAAATGAAAAGCAAATACCAAACTAGACAATGTAGAAGTAGTAACCTATTGCACAGTTTCACGATTACATTGACGGTTACAAGAATATACAGTGCAAAGGTTTGACGATTACAAGAATATACAGCGTAAAGGTTTGACGAGTACAAGAATATACACTACAGTTTCAATAGCACAAGGAATTGCACAAGAAAAACCCATGCTTGAGACATTAAACTCAAAGGTTTTTTAGGGAAAGCTGTCAATCACCCATGTGTTATCCACAGTTCCATTTTTGAAGTCTGTGGAAACAGTTTGACGTGTTCGGTGAGATTACGTTCCTTGGCGTTTGATAGACATTTGCAAAAAAAGGGGTAATTAGTGATTGGATAATTTTTAACAAGAAATGACTGAAAAGTGTTTTGGAGGAGATGGGATGATTGTGTACTGTATAATACACAAGTGATGGTTTGCACAGTGTTTTCAATTTTAAATAGTTTAGAAATAAAAAAAATTAACAAGAAATGGCTGAAAAGTGTTTTGAGGGAGTTGAGTTGCACGAGGGTTCAGTTGCACGGGGGGTTCAGTTACATGCGGATTCAGTTACACGGGGATTAGTTAAATGGGGTCGAGTTGCACGAGGGTTCAGTAGCACGAGGGTTCAGTAGCACGAGGGTTCAGTAGCACGAGGGTTCAGAAGCACGGGGGTTCAGTTGTATGGGGTTTCGGTTATACAGGGGTTCAGTTACATGGGGGGTTCAGTTGCACGGGGGTTTAGTTAAATGGGGTCGAGTTGCACGAGGGTTGAGTGGCACGAGGGGTTCAGTTACATGCGGATTCAGTTACACGGGGATTAGTTAAATGGGGTCGAGTTGCACGAGGGGGGTTCAGTTGCACGGGGGTTTAGTTAAATGGGGTCGAGTTGCACGAGGGTTGAGTGGCACGAGGGTTCAGGTTGGAATATTTCAGTAGTGTTTTGTTGTGCTTTACCTTATCACAGTTACATTCTATTGATTTTCATAGTTCATTTTGAATTTCCTTCATTGAAATGCAAGAGTTGGAATATTTCAGTAGTGTTTTGTTGTGCTTTACCTTGTCATAGTTACATTCTCTTGATTTTTCGAAGTTCATTTTGAATTTCTGTCGTGAAATGCAAGAGTTGGAATATTTCAGTAGTGTTTTGTTGTGCTTTACCTTGTCACAGTTACATTCTCTTGATTTTTCGAAGTTCATTTTGAATTTCTGTCGTGAAATGCAAGAGTTGGAATATTTCAGTAGTGTTTTGTTGTGCTTTACCTTGTCACAGTTACATTCTGTTGATTTTGATAGTTCATTTTGAATTTCTTTCATTGAAATGCAAGAATTGGAATATTTCAGTAGTGTTTTGTTGTGCATTACCTTGTCACAGTTACATTCTGTTGATTTTCATAGTTCATTTTGAATTTCTTTCATTGAAATGCAAGAGTTGGAATATTTCAGTAGTGTTTTATTGTGCTTTACCTTTGTCACAGTTACATTCTCTTAATTTTTCAAAGTTCATTTTGAATTTCTTTCGTGAAATGCAAGAATTGGAATATTTCAGTAGTGTCTTGTCATGGTTTACCTTGTCACAGCTACATCCCATGATTTTTCAAAGTTCATTTTGAATTTCTGTCGTGAAATGCAAGAGTTGGAATATTTCAGTAGTGTTTTGTTGTGCTTTACCTTGTCACAGTTACATTCTATTGATTTTCATAGTTCATTTTGAATTTATTTCATTGAAATGCAAGAGCTGGAATATTTCAGTAGTGTTTTGTTGTGCTTGACCTTGTCACAGTTACATTCTCTTGATTTTTCGATTTGAATTTCTGTCGAGAAATGCAAGAGTTAGAATATTTCAGTAGTGTTTTGTTGTGCTTTACCTTGTCACAGTTACATTCTCTTGATTTTTCGAAGTTCATTTTGAATTTCTGTCGTGAAATGCAAGAGTTGGAATATTTCAGTAGTGTTTTATTGTGCTTTACCTTGTCAGAGTTACATTCTCTTGATTTTCAATGTTCATTTTGAATTTCTTTCATTGAAATGCAAGAGTTGGAATATTTCAGTAGTGTTTTGTTGTGCTTTACCTTGTCACAGTTACATTTTCTTGATTTTTCGAAGTTCATTTCAAATTTCTGTCGTGAAATGCAAGAGTTAGAACATTTCAGTAGTGTCTTGTCATGGTTTACCTTGTCACAGCTACATCCCATGATTTTTCAAAGTTCATTTTGAATTTCTTTCGTGAAATGCAAGAATTGGAATATTTCAGTAGTGTTTTGTGGTACGAATTGCTTGAGAAAAACCCAAATGAATTAGTAGAAAATAAAGTTTTAACAAGAAATGTCTGAAAAGTATTTTTTGGGGGATGGAGCGATGACATATTGGATGTCTCAGACTAGTGATAGTGCTGTACTGTGGTACGAATTGCTTGTGAAAAACCCAAATGAATTAGTTGAAAATAAAGTTTTAACAAGAAATGTCTGAAAAGTATTTTTTTTTTGGGGGGGGGGTGGGGGCGATGACAGATTGGATGTCTTAGACTAGTTGTAGTGCTGTACTCTGGCATGAATTGCTTTCGAAAACCCGGAAGAATTAGTTGAAAATAAATTTTACAAGAAATGTCTGAAAAGTATTTTTTTGGGGGGGGATGGGGCGATGACAGAGTGGATGTCTTAGATGTGGATGTCTTAGACTAGTGATAGTGCTGTACTGTGGTACGAATTGCTTGTGAAAAACCCAAATGAATTAGTTGAAAATAAAGTTTTAACAAGAAATGTCTGAAAAGTATTTTTTGGGGGGTGGGGGCGATGACAGAGTGGATGTCTTAGACTAGTTATAGTGCTGTACTCTGGCTGGAATTGCTTTCGAAAACCCGGATGAATTACTTGAAAATAAAGTTTTAACAAGAAATGTCTGAAAAGTATTTTTTTGGGGGGGGAATCTGAGCTAATTAGGGTTTTTGACCGTAAACTCTAGTTTTTTGCAAGAAAATTATGGAAAATACAATTCTCTGGTTCAAATGTGAAACTTAAGTCCTTTTTAGGATCGAAAAAATTAACTATTTCTGTAAAATCTGAGCTAATAAGGGTTTTTGACCGTAAACTCTAGTTTTTTGCAAGAAAATTATGGAAAATACAATTCTCTGGTTCAAATGTGAAACTTAAGTCCATTTTTGGATCGAAAAAATAAACTATTTCCGTAAAATCTGAGCTAATAAGGGTTTTTGACCGTAAACTATAGTTTTTTGCAAGAAAATTATGGAAAATACAATTCTCTGGTTCATAGGTGAAACTTAAGTCCATTTTTGGATCGAAAAATAAAACTATTTCTGTCAAATCTGAGCTAATAAGGGTTTTTGACTGTAAACTCTAGTTTGTTGTAAGAAAATTATGGAAAATACAATTCTCTGGTTCAAATGTGAAACTTAAGTCCTTTTTTAGATTGAAAAATAAAACTATATCCGTAAAATCTGAACTAATAATTCAATATTTTTTCATAAAAACAAACTATTTTTTTTAAAACTTCGAAATTTTTCAACTTTATTTATTTTTTTATTTTTGTACGTATCTTAGAATGTCTAAGTATGCTTACGGTTCTAACAATTATGCTCTATGATTGGTCAGAGACACGATGTGGCTTTCCCACTGGTATTCTATGACCGCTTATCGTCACTACCTAGTCTATTGCATGTATTAAATCAGCATATTTTACACAGTGGAACGATAAACACATAAGTCATATCTTTAAAAAAGAAAGTGAAGATGGAACATTTTAATAGAGTGTGTTCACACAACAAGGTTATTGTAGCATTGAATGCCGACAAGGAGAAGTATTTAAACTATGAAACAAGTACAAGTGGTAGCACTATTGGAAATGTATGCATGCATTGTCATGACAGTAAGGAATTAAATTTCTTTGGGATACCGAAAAAATTCAACTCTTATGATGGTGGTTATGCGAGATTGAGATCTCCAGAGATGATTGCACTCAAAGAGAATGCTAACATAAAAATAATTGTTGATGATAGAGGACAACTCCTTGCTACTGCTGCAGGTAACACATTACCTACGGATACATCCAATCATCAGCTTTTGGGTATTAGCATTCAACGGAAGGCTAATAAAAGAAAGGCCTACTCTGCTACTAATATCGTAAACCATATCTTGTTTATGTGCCGAAACTGTTACCTGTGTAAAAATAATGTGTTAATAGACAGTGAAATTGCAAGAAAAATAAAAATGGCATTGTCAAAAAATATCACTACGGAATATAAAGATGAAACGATGAAGAACAAAGCACCAGCAAACATTACTGGCATTGATCAAACAGTCAATGAATCAAATAATAGCAAAGACGAAAAGCATATTGAGCCTGTTCATGAGACACCAGTAAAAATTGTGTATGATTCAAAATGGAATAATGATTATTCTACTGATTTCTAACTAAGAGAAGACAATAACTACAATATCAAGAGAGAACATGGTGAACTATTTTATGGAACAGATTCAAAATGTCCAAAGTTAATCATTGATATTAATAATGTATCATAATATATTTTTTGTATTAAGATTCTACATAGCATTATTTCACTAAAAATATTACATTGTTATGTGTTCATTATTTTTTAGAGTAAGCTAGCATATCAAGCGTTTAGAATGTATATTAAAACATCGGAGATGTAAGAAAAGTAATTTGCGTACATCTATTGTCAGACACACTATTTCCGTAAAATCTGAGCTATTAAGGGTTTTTGACCGTAAACTCTAGTTTTTTGTAAGAAAATTATGGAAAATACAATTCTCTGGTTCAAATGTGGAACTTAAGTCTATTTTTGGATTGAAAAATAAAACTATTTCCGTAAAATCTGAGCTAATAAGGCTTTTTCGACCGTAAACTCTAGTTTCTTGTAAGAAAATTATGTAAAATACATTTTTTGTACGTATCTTAAAATAACAAAATATCATTTTAGAATTAACCTCTTGGATACACAATACAGAAATTATAAAAAAAATTGTAATTTTCAGACTTCATTTGCAAGCAATAGATACCAAGAGTTCTATGACTCCTCCCCGCAATGACTTCTAAGGGTTTTATGACTCCTCCCCACGATGAATTCAGATGGTTTTAGGAGTCATCTCCCTAGCCATAACTCCATTCAACCTTGAGCGAAGGTATAAAAGTTTGATGATGTATTTCTCTTCTTAACAACTACATTAATAGCTTCCAAGATGATAGGACTGTATGACACAGAATTTATCGGTTTGAAAAATCATCTTGTGGTGTTATAGTTGATTGTGCATTTTTATCATTGTCAATGGAACTCGAAGAAATTGACTGTTATCATTGGATGGTGAACTATAAAATGTTTGAGTATGATAAAAGCTTGTGGAGTACTACATTACATCATATGAACAGACTGGGATTCTACGATAGAGTGATTACACCACTTAATAATAGTGGTCAGGAACTGAGAAATGTCCAGGAGGAAGTCAGTGAAATTTGCAGCTTTTTCGGGGTTTAAGCACTCTATGTAAAGGGTAATGTACCTACAGATAAAGTCTTAATTCAAAAGTGTGACCCTAGGATTCCACTTTTCAATCTAGAAGAATTTTAAGTGTCCTAAATTTGAAGGGGTTTATCATCGTCCTGAAGACGAGGTCATATTCTTCGCGGACTGGATACCTAAGGACATCCCTGATCGTGATCAATGCATAAGACATGGTAAAAACTATTCTATATCATGGGACCATCGTTTCTGGATGCTTAAGAGTGAACGTGTGTATGACTATGTGTCATAATATAATTTAGTATTAATATTCTACATAGCATTATTTCATTAAAAATATATTATGCATTACATTGTTGTGTGTTCATTATTTTTAGAGTAAGCTAGCATATCAAAAGTTTAGAATGTCTATTAAAACATCGGAGATGTGAGAAAAGGAATTTGCATACATCTATTGTCAGACACATGGGGTAACATTGACAAAATCTAGGTATCAAAATGAATAAATTCTTTATCAACATCCGTTGTTGGATATGTCATTATGTCATTATGAAAAAATTGTAAGTAAGTAGGAGGTAGGTAAGCAAGTAAGTAAGTAACAAACTCTTTCTTAAATTCATCTCTTGGTTACACAATACAGAAATTTTATTATAGGAAATTATAAAAAAAAATTGAAGAAACTCTCTATTAACATTCGTTATCGATTGAAGTCGCTTCCTAGACAGACAATACAGCAATTTCACCAAATCTAAGTATAAGAGTGATTAAATTCAATATCAACATCCATTTCTCGGATACATTGGAAAAAGTTGACACAATCTAAGTACCGGAAAGAATAAATTCATTTTCAAAGTTTTTATCGGATACATCAGATAACAGTCATAAAATCCAAGTTCTATTCGTTTTGACTTCATGTGTTGTTACGTTGAATTTAGATTAGACCGGTTTTTCTTTTAATTTTGGCTTCACGTGTTGTTACGTTGAATTTAGATTAGACCGGTTTTTCTTTCTATAGTAGAGACTAGCGTATATTTTTAGAGTAGAAAAAAATTCTGGTTAGTCTGAAGTTGATTGTCTGAAAAGTATTTTTTTGGGGGAGATACACGATTGGCTGAAACAAAAGCAGAACTTTTAAAATCACAACAACTGAAGATCAGTAAATAATTCCGTTGTTTTTTTTTGTTAAACACGATTGGCTGAAATAAAAGCGGAACTTTTAAAATCACAACAACTAAAGATCAGTAAATGATTCCTTTGTTTTTTTTTGTTAAACACAATTGGTTGAAACAAAAGCAGAACTTTTAAAATCACAACAACTGAAGGTCAGTAAATAATTCCATTGTTTGTTTTTTTTGTTAAACACGATTGGTTGAAATAAAAGAGGAACTTTTAAAATCACAACAACTGAAAGTCAGTAAATAAAAAAAACCTAAAATAATGTCATGAAATCAACATGCAAAGTCGACATAGCTTTATTTCATTTTTTTAAGGTTCATTTAGACGAGGTTACGTGCGCGAACGTAACCTCGTCTAAATGAACCTTAAAAAATGAAATAAAGCTTTGTCGACTTTGCATGTTGATTTCATGACATTATTTTAGGTTTTTTTTTATTTACTGACCTTCAGTTGTTGTGATTTTAAAAGTTCCTCTTTTATTTCAACCAATCGTGTTTAACAAAAAAAAAAAAAAACAATGGAATTATTTACTGACCTTTAGTTGTTGTGATTTTAAAAGTTCTGCTTTTGTTTCAACCAATTGTGTTTAACAAAAAAAAACAAAGGAATCATTTACTGATCTTTAGTTGTTGTGATTTTAAAAGTTCCGCTTTTATTTCAGCCAATCGTGTTTAACAAAAAAAAACAACGGAATTATTTACTGATCTTCAGTTGTTGTGATTTTATAAGTTCTGCTTTTGTTTCAGCCAATCGTGTATCTCCCCCAAAAAAATACTTTTCAGACAATCAACTTCAGACTAACCAGAATTTTTTTTTTCTACTCCAAAAATATACGCTAGTCTCTACTATAGAAAGAAAAACCGGTCTAATCTAAATTCAACGTAACAACACATGAAGCTAAAAGTAAAAGAAAAACCGGTCTAATCTAAATTCAACGTAACAGCACATTAAGCCAAAACGAATAGAACTTGGATTTTACGACTGTTATCTGATGTATCCGATAAAAACTTTGAAAATGAATTTATTCTTTCCGGTACTTAGATTGTGTCAACTTTTTCCGATGTATCCGAGAAATGGATGTTGATATTGAATTTAATCACTCTTATACTTAGATTTGGTGAAATTCCTGTATTGTCTGTCTAGGAAGCGACTTCAATCGATAACGAATGTTAATAGAGAGTTTCTTCAATTTTTTTTTATAATTTCCTATAAAAAATTTCTGTATTGTGTAACCGAGAGATGAATTCAAGAAAGAGTTTGTTACTTACTTACTTACTTACCTGCTTACTTACAATTTTTTCATAATGACATAATGACATATCCAACAACGGATGTTGATAAAGAATTTATTCATTCTGATACCTAGATTTTGTCAATGTTACCCCATGTCTCTGACAATAGATGTATGCAAATTCCTTTTGTCACATCTCCGATGTTTTAATAGACATTCTAAACTTTTGATATGCTAGCTTACTCTAAAAATAATGAACACATAACAATGTAATGCATAATATATTTTTAATGAAATAATGCTATGTAGAATATTAATACTAAATTATATTATGACACATAGTCATACACACGTTCACTCTTAAGCATCCAGAAACGATGGTCCCATGATATAGAATAGTTTTTACCATGTCTTATGCATTTATCACGATCAGGGATGTCCTTAGGTATCCAGTGCGCGAAGAATCTGACCTCGTCTTCAGGACGATGATAAACCCCTTCAAATTTAGGACACTTAAATTCTTCTAGATTGAAAAGTGGAATCCTAGGGTCACACTTTTGAATTAAGACTTTATCTGTAGGTACATTACCCTTTACATAGAGTGCTTCAACCCCGAAAAAGCTGCAAATTTCACTGACTTCCTCCTGGACATTTCTCAGTTCCTGACCACTATTATTAAGTGGTGTAATCACTCTATCGTAGAATCCCAGTCTGTTCATATGATGTAATGTAGTACTCCACAAGCTTTTATCATACTCAAACATGTTATAGTTCACCATCCAATGATAACAGTCAATTTCTTCGAGTTCCATTGACAATAATAAAAATGCACATTCAAATATAACACCACAAGATGACTTTTTCAAACCGATAAATTCTGTGTCATACAGTCCTATCTTCTTGGAAGCTATTAATGTAGTTGTTAAGAAGAGAAATACACCATCAAACTTTTATACCTTGGCTCAAGGTTGAATGGAGTTATAGCTAGGGGGATGACTCCTAAAACTATCTGAATTCATCGTGGGGAGGAGTCATAAAACCCTTAGAAGTCATTGCGGGGAGGATTCATAGAACTCTCGGAATCTATTGCTTGCAAATGAAGTCTGGAAATTACAGTTTTTTTTTTATAATTTCTGTATTGTGTATCCAAGAGGTGAATTCAAGAATGATATTTTGTCATTTTAAGATACGTACAAAAAATGTATTTTACATAATTTTCTTACAAGAAACTAGAGTTTACGGTCTAAAAAGCCTTATTAGCTCAGATTTTACGGAAATAGTTTTATTTTTCGATCCAAAAATAGACTTAAGTTCCACATTTGAACCAGAGAATTGTATTTTCCATAATTTTCTTACAAAAAACTAGAGTTTACGGTCAAAAACCCTTAATAGCTCAGATTTTACGGAATTAGTGTGTCTGACAATAGATGTACGCAAATTCCTTTTCTTACATCTCCGATGTTTTAATATACATTCTAAACGCTTGATATGCTAGCTGACTCTAAAAAATAATGAACACATAACAAGGTAATATTTTTAATGAAATATTGCTATGTAGAATATTAATACAAAAAATATATTATGATACATTATTAATATCAATGATTAACTTATGACATTTTGAATCTGTTCCATAAAATAGTTCACCATGTTCTCTCTTGATATTGTAGTTATTGTTTTCTCTTAGTTCGTAATCAGTAGAATAATCATTATTTCATTTTGAATCATACACAATTTTTACTGGTGTCTTATGAACAGGCTCAATATTCTTTTCGTCTTTGCTATTATTTGATTCATTGACTGTTTGATCAATGCCAGCAATGTTTGCTGGTGCTTTGTTCTTCATCGTTTCATCTTTATATTCCGTAGTGATATTTTTTGACAATGCCATTTTTATTTTTCTTGCAATTTCACTGTCTATTAACACATTATTTTTACACAGGTAACAGTTTCGGCACGTAAACAAGATATGGTTTACGATATTAGTAGCAGAGTAGGCCTTTCTTTTATTAGCCTTCCGTTGAATGCTAATACCCGAAAGCTGATGATTGGATGTATCCGTAGGTAATGTGTTACCTGCAGCAGTAGCAAGGAGTTGTCCTCTATCATCAACAATTATTTTTATGTTAGCATTCTCTTTGAGTGCAATCATCTCTGGAGATCTCAATCTCGCATAACCACCATCATAAGAGTTGAATTTTTTCGGTATCCCAAAGACATTTAATTCCTTACTGTCATGACAATGCATGCATACATTTCCAATAGTGCTACCACTTGTACTTGTTTCATAGTTTAAATAGTTCTCCTTGTCGGCATTCAATGCTACAATAACCTTGTTATGTGAACACACTCTATTAAAATGTTCCATCTTCACTTTCTTTTTTTAAAGAAATGACTTATGTGTTTATCGTTCCACTGTGTAAAAAATACTGATTTAATACATACAGTAGACTAGGTAGTGACGATAAGCGGTCATAGAATACCAGTGGGAAAGCCACATCGTGTCTCTGACCAATCATAGAGCACAATTGTTAGAACCGTAAGCATACTTTGACATTTTAAGATACGTACAAAAAGAAAAAAATAAATAAAGTTGAAAAATTTCGAAGTTTTAAAAAAAAATAGTTTGTTTTTATGAAAAAAATATTGAATTATTAGTTCAGATTTTACGGATATAGTTTTATTTTTCAATCCAAAAAAGGACTTAAGTTTCACATTTGAACCAGAGAATTGTATTTTCCATAATTTTCTTACAACAAACTAGAGTTTACAGTCAAAAACCCTTATTAGCTCAGATTTTACAGAAATAGTTTTATTTTTCGATCCAAAAATGGACTTAAGTTTCACCTATGAACCAGAGAATTGTATTTTCCATAATTTTCTTGCAAAAAACTATAGTTTACGGTCAAAAACCCTTATTAGCTCAGATTTTACGGAAATAGTTTATTTTTTCGATCCAAAAATGGACTTAAGTTTCACATTTGAACCAGAGAATTGTATTTTCCATAATTTTCTTGCAAAAAACTAGAGTTTACGGTCAAAAACCCTTATTAGCTCAGATTTTACAGAAATAGTTAATTTTTTCGATCCTAAAAAGGACTTAAGTTTCACATTTGAACCAGAGAATTGTATTTTCCATAATTTTCTTGCAAAAAACTAGAGTTTACGGTCAAAACCCTTATTAGCTCAGATTCCCCCCCCCAAAAAAAAATACTTTTCAGACATTTCTTGTTAAAACTTTATTTTCAAGTAATTCATCCGGGTTTTCGAAAGCAATTCATGCCAGAGTACAGCACTATAACTAGTCTAAGACATCCACTCTGTCATCGCCCCCACCCCCCCAAAAAATACTTTTCAGACATTTCTTCTTAAAACTTTATTTTCAACTAATTCATTTGGGTTTTTCACAAGCAATTCGTACCACAGTACAGCACTATCACTAGTCTAAGACATCCACATCTAAGACATCCAATATACTTTTCGGACATTTCTTGTTAAAATTTATTTTCAACTAATTCATTTGGGTTTTTCACAAGCAATTCGTACCACAGTACAGCACTATCACTAGTCTGAGACATCCAATCTGTCATCGCTCCATCCCCCAAAAAAATACTTTTCAGACATTTCTTGTTAAAACTTTATTTTCAACTAATTCATTTGGGTTTTTCTCAAGCAATTCGTACCACAAAACACTACTGAAATATTCCAATTCTTGCATTTCACGAAAGAAATTCAAAATGAACTTCGAAAAATTATGACAATGTAGCTGTGACAAGGTAAACCATGACAAGACACTACTGAAATATTCTAACTCTTGCATTTCACGACAGAAATCCGAAATGAACTTCGAAAAATCAAGAGAATGTAACTGTGACAAGGTAAAGCACAACAAAACACTATTGAAATATTCCAACTCTTGCATTTCAATGAAAGAAATTCAAAATGAACTATGAAAATCAAGAGAATGTAACTATGACAAGGTAAAGCACAATAAAACACTACTGAAATATTCCAACTCTTGCATTTCACGACAGAAATTCAAAATGAACTTCGAAAAATTAAGAGAATGTAACTGTGACAAGGTAAAGCACAACAAAACACTACTGAAATATTCCAGCTCTTGCATTTCAATGAAAGAAATTCAAAATGAACTATGAAAATCAATAGAATGTAACTGTGACAAGGTAAAGCACAACAAAACACTACTGAAATATTCCAACTCTTGCATTTCACGACAGAAATTCAAAATGAACTTTGAAAAATCATGAGAATCTAGCTGTGACAAGGTAAACCATGACAAGACACTACTGAAATATTCCAATTCTTGCATTTCACGAAAGAAATTCAAAATGAACTTTGAAAATTAAGAGAATGTAACTGTGACAAAGGTAAAGCACAATAAAACACTACTGAAATATTCCGACTCTTGCATATCAATGAAAGAAATTCAAAATGAACTATGAAAATCAACAGAATGTAACTGTGACAAGGTAAAGCACAACAAAACACTACTGAAATATTCCAATTCTTGCATTTCAATGAAAGAAATTCAAAATGAACTATCAAAATCAACAGAATGTAACTGTGACAAGGTAAAGCACAACAAAACACTACTGAAATATTCCAACTCTTGCATTTCACGACAGAAATTCAAAATGAACTTCGAAAAATCAAGAGAATGTAACTGTGACAAGGTAAAGCACAACAAAACACTACTGAAATATTCCAACTCTTGCATTTCACGACAGAAATTCAAAATGAACTTCGAAAAATCAAGATAATGTAACTATGACAAGGTAAAGCACAACAAAACACTACTGAAATATTCCAACTCTTGCATTTCAATGAAGGAAATTCAAAATGAACTATGAAAATCAATAGAATGTAACTGTGGTAAGGTAAAGCACAACAAAACACTACTGAAATATTCCAACCTGAACCCTCGTGCCACTCAACCCTCGTGCAACTCGACCCCATTTAACTAAACCCCCGTGCAACTGAACCCCCCATGTAACTGAACCCCTGTATAACCGAAACCCCATACAACTGAACCCCCGTGCTACTGAACCCTCGTGCTACTGAACCCTCGTGCTACTGAACCCTCGTGCAACTCGACCCCATTTAACTAAACCCCCGTGCAACTGAACCCCCCTCGTGCAACTCGACCCCATTTAACTAATCCCCGTGTAACTGAATCCGCATGTAACTGAACCCCTCGTGCCACTCAACCCTCGTGCAACTCGACCCCATTTAACTAAACCCCCGTGCAACTGAACCCCCCATGTAACTGAAACCCTGTATAACCGAAACCCCATACAACTGAACCCCAGTGCTACTGAACCCTCGTGCTACTGAACCCTCGTGCTACTGAACCCTCGTGCAACTCGACCCCATTTAACTAATCCCCGTCTAACTGAATCCGCATGTAACTGAACCCCCCGTGCAACTGAACCCTCGTGCAACTCAACTCCCTCAAAACACTTTTCAGCCATTTCTTGTTAATTTTTTTTTATTTCTAAACTATTTAAAATTGACAACACTGTGCAAACCATCACTTGTGTATTATACAGTACACAATCATCCCATCTCCTCCAAAACACTTTTCAGTCATTTCTTGTTAAAAATTATCCAATCACTAATTACCCCTTTTTTTGCAAATGTCTATCAAACGCCAAGGAACGTAATCTCACCGAACACGTCAAACTGTTTCCACAGACTTCAAAAATGGAACTGTGGATAACACATGGGTGATTGACAGTTTTCCCTAAAAAACCTTTGAGTTTAATGTCTCAAGCATGGGTTTTTCTTTTGCAATTCCTTGTGCAATTGAAACTGTAGTGTATATTCTTGTACTCGTCAAACCTTTACACTGTATATTCTTGTAATCGTCAAACCTTTGCACTGTATATTCTTGTAACCGTCAATGTAATCGTGAAACTGTGCAATAGGTTACTACTTGTAGACGGCAGAATCTTGTAAAGAAGAAAAAGCTCCTCTCATCTTGTCATGTGACGCAAATGTGGTTCACAGCCTATGTGGAAGTTATAAAACAAATAAAAAGGGTCTGAAGAATTTGGAGTATCCGGCTTGATGAAACCTCCCCAGGTACAAAACAAGTTTCAGCCCAGGATCCTCAACACGAGGAAAAAGAAAAGTAAAATTATAAATAATAATTCATTTATTACCCACTATGAACAAAAAGAAATGGATTACATCAAGAACAAAAAACAAAAAAGCAAACTTGCATACTGAATTATTATTTACATAAAACGACGTAAATTATGGTGCGCAGTAAGACCTGCAGATCCCAACAGCTTTCCCGCAAACACAGTCGCTTTTTCCCGTAAATCAGGGAGACCGTATCGTGATATTAGGCACAGAATTTGACTGTAATCTTTATGTAAACAGAGTATAGAGTTTGACTGCAATCTTTTCAAAGCATGAAAAATTGAAAAAAGAATAGCATATAAGGGGTACTTCATAATTTTCGGACAACCGAATAATAAGTCTCAAAATTAATGTATATCAACGGCAAAGAAAGCTGTAAAGAAATATCAATAAATCCAATTAGTACATTTATAATCGAGCGTCAGTCGAAGTAAATCTGCCTCAAGATTTGATCAAGATAAAGAGGATCAATATAAGGAGGTAAAAAGATTCCCAAAACGAATGAATAGTACATTTCATCAAGCAGGACATCTTTTGCGTGTTGAAGAAGTAACAAAAGAACTTTGAAACTTAGACAAAGAAACAAGCTGGCCTTAAGATTGCTAAGAAGTTTTGTCCAAACGAATAATCCTGTAGACTAATATGCAGAATTTGAAGGTTCAAAACTCTTAAAAAAAGAAATGAGGAAAGCTTCTCGGCCATCAAGGAGGATTTTCTTTGAAAGTATAAAGTGAGATAAAGTTAATAATAGGGTATCAAAGACTTTAAAAAGGGCAAACATACTCACTTGGAAAGTTTAAGAAAAGAAGTTGATTCTATTACAGGTGACTCTGAAGAAACTCTGATCCGCATGCTTTGAGCAAATGAATATGACGAGATAAATTAGCCTCATGCTTATTATGTAAGCGTCGGCATGATGAAGTGTCTGGGGTTAAAAATTATGAGAAAAGACTGGGTCAAAATAGCTACAAATTACTTTCAGCTTTCAAAGCCCCCGATGCTGATAGGATGTATTACATAATATTCCAGAAAAGATAAAAGATAATAATCTTTTGTCTTCAGATTGCTGAAAAAAAACCTCACTTTAAGCTATATCCCCTGCAAGTGGATTGAGCCTAAGGGCATCTTAATATGTAAATAAGAGAAAAAGGATCATTTAACCCCTGGTCTTACAGAATGAATATGCTAGCATCTTTCTTAATGACAGTAAGGCAAGGTATCTGAGGAGCAGATATCATGAACATGGATATCCAAAAATCAAATGTGATTTACAGCTGAAGGCTCCACGTAAGCAGCAATTAACCAATTTGTGCGGCAAGTTGAATATACTTTGGAGCGGAAAAAATGGATCATGTGTATTTTTTTTTTTTACTATAGATGAATCATTTGATTAAGGTGATTTTTAATCTATAGGGATACTTTTTAGCCAATAAAAAATTAGATTAGACAAATCTGTCCTAACATAGAGCTCTCATTTATTCAGGAGCCAGCTGACTCTCATACGGCTTAAAAGAGGTTTAGAGATCAAAACTGACTAAAAGGCTAGCATAATGAAAGAGAACGCTCCCCTTACAATAGGAATCTTGTTATGAATTGTTTCTTTAAAGTTACTAAAAGAGTAACCCAGATAAACCCAGGCATATACTGATGACCTACTATCCCTTCTGAGAGACAAATGTTTAAGGAACAAAATCATAAACTAAGACTAGCCCGTGAAAAGAGTAAAGTCGGAGCTTTACAAGAAAAAGAGGAAATTTCATCGTACTTTCACTTTAAAATGTATGATCATCTTTATTTTATGTTTTTGAAAAGACTGCTATGTATTGAGGATCATTACTGGCTATCAATTAAACTAAAAAACTCAATGTACCGAAGGCAAAATACTCTCTAGCTCAGTGTTTCCCAACCTTTTTTCCCTCGTGCACCAAAAGAAATGTCCAAGAAAAGTTGACGAACCCCCTATGTAGTCGTTGATGACAGGTAAAAAAGCAATGAAGTTTGATAGAATATATATTTTTCATTTCGGCTAAATATGCAAGTTTTTGAATGCAAAGCACATCGGAGAAACAAGAAGACAAACAAAATGGGAGATCAATAAGAATGCTTCAACTTCAGACTTCAATGTAAACAAACGCGACAAAAATTTTCCACAAGAAAGCCATCTAATCTCTGTGTGAAGCAGTAAAGAAACATGGATACTTCCAAAATCCTCACAAGGGTATGGAACGAACGGCTATTTGTAGCATACGATTTTATAACTACCACTAATACTACTAACAACTCTCCGAAGCATCAACCTGCCTGAGGCCAACACAGCTACGCACGCTCTTCCTGCACCCAATCTATTCAAAGCCCCCCTCTCTAAACCCTCCTATGGAAGTTCCCATTTTCTTTAAATCTTTCTTTATGACATCCTCCCACCCCAACTGCGGACAACATGTTTTCGTTTTAGCCCTAGACGGTTGGCCGAAAAGGAGAATCTTTGGCAATCTGTAATTCCTCATCCGCAGAACGTGCCCCAGCCATCTCATTCTGTATCTTATTATAGCCTTTTAAAGCGAGATTGAACAACATTTTTCATACAGCCTACTGTTTGAAATACGATCAGTCAGCCGGGTAAACAGACTAATCCGTAGGCAATTTCTCTGGAAAAGATTTAGCAACTTTTCATCTGATTTTCGGAGCACCCAAGCTTTAGAGCCATATTTGACCACTGTCATCACCATAGCTTCTAATATTCTAATCTTTATTTGCAGACTTATCTTCCTATTCTTCCAACTTTTTTAACTGTGAAAAACACTCTGAACCTCAGATATTCTACTTTTAGCACCTTTACTGCTCCCACTGTCTTTACTAATAAATAAATAAAAAAACAAGTTTTTTAAACTGAAAGTAAGGAGCGACATTAAAACTTAAAGCGAACAGAAATTATTCCGTATATGAAAGGGGCTGTCCCCTCCTCAACGCCTCGCTCTTTACGCTAAAGTTTTTTATCGTTTTAAAAAATCAAGTTGTGAGACAGAGTCAAACTTCAGCGCAAAGAGCGAGGTGTTGAGGAGGGAACAGCCCCTTCCATATACGGAATAATTTCTGTTCGTTTTAAGTTTTAATGTCGCTCCTTATATTCAGTTTAAAAAACTTGTTTTTTTTTATTTAATTTCTGATCGTTTTTTAGTTAATGCAGCTTTTATTTTGGCTCACCGTCATTGAATAAGTAAACAAAATTTGCATAGAAATTTTACTTTTCTTTTACTAAATGGCTGTCCCTAAATTTGTTTCTGACTTAATTTACAAATTAACTTACGTAACGAACTTCTATATTCGTAAATTTTTCTTATGGCAAGAAATACAAAGTTGTAGATTTTTGCAGATATGAGCTTGAAACCTATGTAATAGGGTTTTCGGATACGCTGAATCTGACGGTGTGATTTTCATTAAAATTCTTTCACTTGTAGGGGATGTTTCCCCCTCTTTAAAAATTCAGGTGAATTTCCTCAGGCTCGTAGCCTTTGATGAGCAATACTAAACTTAATAAAATTTATATATTTAGAATCAGCATTATAAGCCCATTCTTTTGATACATTTATTGACATCAAAATTCCGTTTTTAAAAGTTTCGATTACTATTGAGCCATATTGCTTGTTTTTTTTATTGTTTTTTTTTATTTATTACGTATATGTTATCACGTATATTAGGGGGTTCTCCCCTTAGTCAATATCGCGCTCTTTACGTTAAAAGTTAAAAAAAAAAATTCACAAACCCCTGAATCACAAAGTCCGTTTAATTAGAATCGATAGCTCTTTTGAAAGCACTAAAAAAAAAACTGTACTGTAAAGAGCGAGGTATTGACTTGGGGGAGAACCCCCTAATATACGTAATAATTTCTGTTCGTTTTAAGTTCTAATGTTGCTTCTTACTTTCAGTTGAAAAAACTTATTTTTTTTTTAAATTTAATTTCTGATCGTTTTTTAAATATTGCTTGGTAATCCGGCGCCCCCTTCATAGAAATGTCCCTTACCCCAAGGAAACATCCTCCACGGAAATTTTCTCCTGAATAACCTCCTCCTCCACCCCCCCCCCACCAGAAAGATATCCTTCTTGAAAATGTCTGTATACTTCCCAATAACCAAAACAATATGTAAGCAATGGGCAAAGTTCATAACTTGCAGCCCTTCCCCTGGGAACTGTGGGGGATTAAGTCATCCTAAAAGACATATTTATTATATTTTTGACTATGCTGAACAAAATGGCTAACATAGACAAGCGAAACTGTGGCATTCGTTACATCGGTCGATTCGTCAAGTTCAATTGCAAAATTAATCAATTTTATTCTTTATAAAAATTCGCTCTCCACATAATTAGCCAATTCATTATTCCTATGCGACAATGTGTTGTTTGATATAAGAAGTAGCTCAATTTTCTCTGCTGCCTTTCCCCCAAGTGTAAATTTGGCGAATTGTTTCAAACATGGTCCAATTAAATTATTTTCTTTTTTATACGTTTGCCCAGATCTTGAAACTGACTTAAAATGATCCTTCAATGGTCATTTTACTATCTGTGTTTGAAGAATCTTTGATGTGTGAACACTTTTTTATATCTGCTAGTTTTATTCTGAATTATTCAAGAGGTTTATCTCTGTGTGTCCGATGTTTTTTTTCAATATGTCTGTGAAGAAGTGATGGTTTTAAATTACTGTAGGCAGGAGCTTCGTTCCGTATAACACAAATCGGTTTAGGTTCCGGGTCATCCCCAGTAAAATGAAAACCCAATTATAGATAATCGCTGTCATATTTTCGCTTTTTCCCTTTTCTACCATTTCCTTCCTTTTTCGTCTGATGAAACGGTACCTCACAGCAGCTTTCAGTGCTATCATCTTGATTATCATGTCTCGTTTCTAAACGACCTGTTTTTAACAATCTATGATAAAAATAAGCTATAATAAAAATTAAATTAATAACTATTAAATCCTTTAAACCAGAACTTGATAGTCACAGTATCTCTATTGCTCAAGCTTCATGAGTGCTAAGCCTATGTATGAATGTCGGTTAATACAACACTACAGACACTACCACTTGCCGGATTATGAGGTGTCACGAAGAATAGGTTTTATTATTGACGCGTTGGGTGATAGAAATTAAGAAAAGCAATATCTGTAGTGGAGAGGTATGTTTGGGCTGTTATTTTTTGCTATTTATCTTAACGGCATTTTTAAAACCCGCCATTACAATACTATTTTCGCGAACCCCCTCTAAAAACACTGCGTATTCCCAGGGATTCACAAACCACCGGCTGGGAATTACTGTTCTGGTTCTCATCTTCGGACTTAAACCTCTGGACAAATTTCTTGAAGAAAAAGTAATAAAAGTTTAGCTAAGGTTACAGATAAAAAGAAAATATATCCCGATATAGCAGATACGAAATGGAAAGAGCATAAAACATGAAATAAAAAAGTGGTGATTTACTCGACAAAAATAAAAGGTAAAAATTTGCTCAATAAAAATGAAAAAAAGCAAGTTTCCTATGAGGAAAATTAAAAACGTGAATTGTCTAAACGTGTAAATTATAATATATATATATATATATATATATATATATATATATATATATATATATATATATATATATATATATATATATATAAATATATATATATATATATATATATATATATATATATATATATATATATATATATATATATATATAATATATATATATATATATATATATATTATATATATATATATATATATATATATATATATATATATATATATATATATATATATATATTATATATATATATATATATATATATATATATTATATATATATATATATATATATATATATATATATATATATATATATATATATATATATATATATATAATATATATATATATATATATATATATATATATATATATATATATATATATATATATATTATATATATATATATATATATATATATATATATATATATATATATATATATATATATATATATATATATATATTATATATATATATATATATATATAATATATATATATATATATATATATATATATATATATATATATATATTATATATATATATATATATATATATATATATATTATATATATATATATATATATATATATATATATATATATATATATATATATATATATATATATATATATATTATATATATATATATATATATATATATATATATATATATATATATATATATATATATATATATATATAATATATATATATATATATATATATATATATATATATATATAATATATATATATATATTATATATATATATATATATATATATATATGTATATATATATATATATATATATATATATATATATATATATAT
This sequence comes from Artemia sinica, assembly GCA_027921565.1. Taxonomy (NCBI): domain Eukaryota; kingdom Metazoa; phylum Arthropoda; class Branchiopoda; order Anostraca; family Artemiidae; genus Artemia; species Artemia sinica. Next base: position 31,088,848 of record CM051264.1, read on the forward strand.
ATATATATATATATATATATATATATATATATATATATATATATATATATATATATATATATATATATATATATATATATATACATATATATATATATATATATATATATATATATATATATATTATATATATATATATATATATATATATATATATATATATATATATATATATATATATATATATATATATATATATATACATATATATATATATATATATATATATATATATATATATATATATATATATATATATAATATATATATATATATATATATATATATATGGGAGTTTAGGCCTAGAGGAGTTTATTTAATTCTCTGTGTCGGAAGGCTAAGTCTCAGTATTATCATAAAAAGCTTTCTGAATGTGGAAAGGATGTTAGGAAGACATTATATTTAATTAATTGGGTTCTTAGACCTACTCTCTCTTTGCCTTCAGTTCCATAAACGCTGATCGTCGATGAGAAAACCGTCCAAAGAGAGGAAGATGTTCAGCTAGAGCTTACCTCTTATTTTGCCAATATAGGGAAGACAACTACTTCCTCTACAAGCTCTGCATCTTATGGTTGTTTAGAAAATGTATGCTTTCTCTTGGTATGAATCACAACTTACTGGAAGGCTTATTTCAATTGATCCGCTCTTCCAAAGGCCTTCTGAATTAGATTATGGCGTCTCTCAAGGATCTGTTCTTGGCCCCGTTTATTTCTGATTTATGTTAATGATCTGATTTTGGCAATCGAAATACCAGGCCATACTGCAAGCTATGTCATCCTGATGTTCGTTCGTGTTCCAATACTACTTCTAATAAATATTTTCTCGTTGCTTTTGCAGATGACAACGCTCTTGGGACCCTTGGGAAGACGGAACGTGATATTAAGTCTAACCTTGTGGCAATATTCGAGAGAGTTATTTCATGGTTTGACGCGAATTACTTGGCATTGAATGTTAGCATGTCACATTTTTCTTATTTTTTGTCAAATTGGTATAGCTTTCTCTCAGTTTACACACCTTCAGGTGTCACAAGGCTCCTTGTGTGGACCAGAGAATCGGGTGGTCCAGTTTCTTGGTATCCTGCTTGATGAGAACCTTTCTTTTAGAAACCTTGTAGCCATGATTAGGGTTAAGGTCTCATGGAGTTTGGGTATCTTTCGAAAACTCAGACACACATTTCCTGGATCTACGCTGAAGCTAATTTTTTCTTCCTTATCCAGTCATATGTTTCGGATTGCCCTATTGTATGGATGTCTACTTTTTCTTCTACGCTGCGGTCACTTTCTGTCATGCATAATAAAGCACAGCGTCTGGTTATGGACACCAACCGTTCCTCAAGTAAACCGCTCTTAAATCTACAGTCTATTTACATTCTTTCTTGTGCTTTTTTTAGGTCTTTCATCAGTTTCATGGCAATCTTCCAAAAGCTCTTCAAAAAACTCCTATGTTTATTTCTGACTCAGCTCCAAATACCCTTCGTTCTTCACATAATATCTGCATACTTCCCATTCCTATTCAGATTTCAATCCTTTCATTGCTTTTCAACAGGGGTGGAATTCCAACAGAGTTCGGATACTGCCTCCTTCCTTAACTGTATATAAAAACCAAAAGCCTACTGCGTCATTGGCGCTTAACTGAAAAGGAATCATATTACAAATATTTTCTTTTCTAGTTTTTACAGCATTGAAAATAAAAATAAAATTACAGTGAAAGAAATTCTTGAACTGAAAATATGAAAATCAAGCTTAAAACATAAAAAAATATTTTGCTATTGAAGAATAAATAAAACTTAAAATGAACAGAAATTAAATAATCAATACAAACAAACATACAATAGATATTAGCGTAAATGAATAAATAAATCTTAAAACAAATGAAACTTAAATTGAATATTCAAATCAAGCTTAAAACGAACAAAAATCACTACAAACAAGAGTTAGGGTATCGCCTCCTTCTCTCACTGTAGAATTCTAAAACCAACTGCATCATTGGCGCTTCACTGAAAACCAGTTTTATTACAAATATTTTCGTTTGTACTTATTGAAAATAAACATCAAAATTATAGTAAAATTTTGATCTGATGAGCTTTCAGCAATTAATATCATTATACATCAAATATTCAGCTTGATTTATTAGTTCTTTCTAAAGTTGTTCAAGACGAATATAGTTTTACAAACAAGAGTTAGGATACTGCCTCCTTTCTTAACTGTAAATAAAAACCAAAAGCCTACTGCGTCATTGGCCCTTAACTGAAAACGAATCATATTACAAATATTTTCTTTTCCAGTTTTACAGAATTAAAAAAAAAAAAAAAATTACAGTGAACGAAACTCTTGAGCTGATGGATCTTTCAACAAAAAATATCATTATACACCAAATATTCAATTTGATGTTGGTTATTCTTTCCAAGGCTGTTCAAGACGCATATAGTTTTTCAGTAAAGCGCCAATGAAGCAGTAGGTTTTAGACTTTTACAGTGAGAGAAGGAGGCGATACCCAAACTCTTGTTTGTAGTGATTTTTCTCCGTTTTAAGCTTGATTTGCATATTCAATTTAAGTTTCACCCGTTTTAAGATTTAAGGTTCCTCCACATTGAAAACGTAAGACTTTACGTTACGTTTAGTCCTAAGGTTGTTACGTTTCATCTTACGGGTCTTACGTTTATGTTCCTTCACATCGAAAGTATTCCCTTCACACTGCAACGTCAATTTTTAGCGCTACCCATGCAAAAAAGTGGTTTCCCTTGTTGTGTAAGGAAGGGGGCTGTGATTTCCTTTTTCTAGGTTTTTGACCATACTAACTCCATCAGTATACTTTTCATTTTGATCTGATGCCATTTTAGAGGGGCTTCAGTCTTTTTTTTTTAACCTCTTGAAGTGAACACTGGCAAAGGGAAAGGACACTGCATGGCAGTTTCCAAATTTCTCTAAATCTGTTTATTTTTTTTCTTTAGTTTCAGTTTCGTGGCAGGCATGTCTTCTTACACATTTTTAATGGCTTTATGTTAAAAAGCGTCTCTTTACATTGTTTTTCACCATATCCCATAGAATTAAGACACCTAATTATAGCTATTAAATTTTTTTTCAAAGAAATCTAGAACCAGTTACTACATTTCAAAACAAACCCATAGAAATGTCAAAAGTATTTTCTTATATCATGTTTTTACTCTGGTACTAGTGTTATTATTATTAATTATTCATATTGCTGGAATATTTATTTTTTTTAGACCTACTAGACATTTTTTTCATATAATTTAATGCTTACCTTAAAGAGAGAAAAAAAGCTTTATTAAGTTCGTCTATAAAACTAAAAATACACTGAATGATTAAGGTATTTTTTAACTGCCTTCATGATCTCCATCTGCAACTCTAATTTTGAGTCATCTGGTTCTTTATTCAGATGAGATACCAGTGATTGTAGAAAGTACCACTCCAGATCATGCTGGTCATTGCTGTTTTTTTTTGTCAATTGCTTGCTGTTCCTTCAGGTCTGTTTGATCTCTAGACCCTGTCTTTGTTCTATTATGAGTTTTATATTGGCTTGTTGATGCATATATTTGTTGCCTACTAGAAGCTTGGGAACTTTGGATATCTGTTTGATTGTTAATGACAATTTCTTCACTAAGGGTAATAAAATCAGCATCATTCACTTCAGCATAGTTATATTGTGGGCACCCCCTGCACACTCTGAATATTTATTAATTTACATCAATATCTATTGTATGTTTGTTTGTATTGATTATTTAATTTCTGTTCGTTTTAAGTTTCATTTAGGCTATACTTCAAAAGCAAAATATTTTTTTATGTTTTAAGCTTGATTTTCATGTTCAATCGAAGGATTAATCGCTTTAATGTATATTTATTCATTTATATTATTACTTGTTGTATTTTTTTTGCTATGATTGTTTATTTAATTTCTGTTGGTTATGGGTTTCATTTAATCTTTAGCAGTAATTTCTGGTCGTTTTGAGTCTGAATTTTAAAAGGTAATTTGTATCTGCTGAGCTTAAGTTTAAAGTGGCCTTCACTTTTCGTTGAAGAACTTAAAGGTCGGAATTTTTTTTTTTTTTATTAATTTTTGTTCGTTTTTGATTGCAAAAAATTTCAAGTTTTTAAATATTCCTTATTTTAAAATCACTTAAAAAATAAAATATTTATTAAAGAACTAAAACTAGTATCGAAGTAACAATATCAAAGTGAGAAAATAAGTTTTTGTCAACCTCGGAGTTTCTATTATCTGATGTTTGAACTATTTTTAACAAAATGGCTATCACAAAATTTTTATCGGATGGGTTTGGAGAAAAAAGGCGTGGGGGGGGCGGGCTAATTGTCATTCGGTCTCTTTTGACTCTTTAAAAGTGAACTAGAATTTTCTATTTTCAATAAATAAACCCTCTCTGCAGTTTATACGAGCATCCCTTCTATAAGAACCATATATACCCCCAGAGTATGACTTAAACGCCTGTCCTTGGGCCCTGGAGGTTGTGTTGACCCCGGATTTTTAATATCTGATTGTTGAACTATTTTTAACAAAATGGTTACCTTAAATTTTCATCGGATGGGTTCTTCCATCCGATAAACCCAAATGCGTGGAGGGCAGGAAGGGCTAGTTGCCCTCCGATCTTTTTTTATTTTGAGAAAATGTACTAGAACTTTATATTTCCATTCAAATGAACCCTCTCTGAAGTTTATACGAGCATCCCTTTCATAAGAACCATATACAACCCCTGGACATAGCTTCAAATGCTTGGCCTGCGGGCCCTGGAGGGTTGTGTCGACACTGAAATTTTTGTTATCTGACTTCTGAACTATTTTAAAAAAAAGGCTATTAAAATTTGTATCGAATGAGTTTAGGGGAAATAGGGCATTGGGGGGGGGGGGGGGGGGTAGGGGCCCTTCGATCTCTATTGACTCTTAAAATTGAACTACAAATTTCAATTTCCGTTCAAATCAGCCTTCTCTTAAGTTTACACGAGCATCCCTTCACTAAGAACCATATATGCTCCCAGAGCATAACTTGCAACGCCTGTACCCGGGCCTTGGGTGGTTGTGTCGGAAACGGAATTTTTTCATCTGACATTTGAACTATTTTTAACAAAATGGCTTTCTCAAAATGTTTATCGGATGCATTTGAGGGAAAAGGGGCGTGGGGGGATAGCTGCCCTCTGATCTCTTTTGACTCTTAAAACTGAACTAGGACTTACAATTTGCATCAATTGACCCCTCTCTGAAGTTTATACGAACATCCATTCCACAACAGCTGTATATACCCTCAAGGAATAGGATATAACGCTTACAACATCTTTGAACCGTTTTGAAAAAAATGGCTCTCTCAAAGTTCTTATCAAATGGGATTGATGAAAATAGGACATGAAGAGGGGGGCTAGTTGCCCTCCGATCTCTTTTGACTTTGAAAAATTACACGAGAGCTTTCAATATCCAATCCTATGAGCCCTCTCCGAAGTTTATACGAGCATCCCTTCCATAAGAACTACATATGCCCCCAGAGCCTTACTTACAACGCCTGCCTCCGGGTCCTGAGAGTCTGTGTCGACCTCGGAGTTATCATTATATGATCGGTGAACTATTTAAAAAAAATGGCTGCCTCAAAATTCTTATCGGATGGGTTTGAGGAAAAAATGGCATGGAGGGGAGGAGGTTAGTTGCCCTCCAATATCTTTTGACTCTCAAATATTGAACTAAAACTTTCAATTTCCAATCAAATGAGCCCTCTCCGAAGTTTATACGAGCATACCTTCCATAAGAACCATATATGCTCCCCGGAGCAATACTTACAACGCCTGTCCCAGGCCCTGGGGGTTGCGTCGACACAGGAGTTTTTCTTATCTGACCTTTTAACTATTTTTAACAAAATGGCCAAAAGTAAGGGAGTTTTTGTTATATGATCTTTGAACTATTATTAACAAAATGGCTACCTTAAATTTTTTATCAGATATATTTGGGGGAAAAGGGCATTTGGGGGGGGCTAGTTGCCCTCCGATCACTTTTTACTCTTGAAAAGGGCAATAGAACTCTTGATTTCCAATCGAATGAGCCCCCCTTGAAGTTTATATGACGACCCCTTCTATATGAAGTGCCTCTGAGAAAAAATAAATGGAGTGTAGGGGGATGCTGGCTGCCCTCCGAATACTTTTGACTCTTAAAAAGTGAATTACAACTCTTAATTTCCAATCAAGTGAGTACTCTATTAAGTTTGTACGAGAATCCCTTTCATAATAACCATATATACCCCCCCCGGGCAAAACTTACAACGCCTACCCCTGGGCCCTGGGGGGCTGTGTTGACACCGGAGTGTTTGTGATCTGACCTTTGAACTATTTTTAACAAAATGTCTATCTCAAAATTTTTATCTGATGCATTTAGGGCATGGAGGGGGGTGTGGGCTAGTTGCCCTCCAATCTCTTTTGACTATTAGAAAGTGAACAAGAACTTTCAATTTCCAGTCAAATGAGCCCTCTCCAAAGTTTATACGAGCATCCCTTCCCTAAGAAGTACATATACCCCCAGAGCATTACTTACAACACCTGCCTCCGGCCCTGGGGGTTGCGTCGACACATGAGTTTTTCTTATCTGACCTTTGAACTATTTTTAATGAAATGGCTAATTTAAAAATTTATCAGGTGGGCTTGGGGAAAAAAGGGTGTGTCGGGGGCAGAGGGTGGGCTAGTTGCCCTCGGATATCTTTTGACTCTTAGAAAGTGAACTAGAACTTTCAATTTCCAATCAAATAAGCCCTCTCTGAAGTTTATACGAGAATCCCTTTCATAAAAACCATATATGCCCCCAGGCAAACACTTACGACGCCTACCCTCCGGGTCCTGGGGGGTTGTGTTGACACCGGAATTTTGGTTATCTAATGCTAGAACAAGTTTCAAAAAACTGGTTATCTCAAAATTTGTAACGGATGGGTTTGGGGAAAACGGGCGTTGGGAGCTGGTTGCCCTTAAATCTCTTGACTCTTAAAAACGGAACTAGAGCTTTCAGTTTCCAATCAAATAAGCCCTCTATGAAGTTTATACGAGCATCCCTTTCTAAAGGCATATAAAAAAAGCACAGGTGTCGACACAACCCCCCAGGGCCCGGGGGCAGGCGTTGTAAGTTATGCCCTGGGGCACATATGGTTTTTATGAAAAGGATGCTCGTATGAACTTCAGGGATGGCTCGTTTGATTGGAAGTTGAAAGTTCTAGTTTAGTTTTCGAAAGTCAAAAGAGATTGGAGGGCAACTAGCCCAGCTCAACGCCCCTTTTTCCCCAAATGCATTCCATAAAAATTCTAAAACAGTTTTTTTGTTAGAATAGTTCTTAAATCATATTAAAAAAACTCCAGTGTGAAAAAACCCCCAGGGCCCGGGAACAGGCGTTGTAAGTTATACCCTGGGGGCATGTATAGTTCTTATGGAAAGGATGCTCGTATAAACTTAAAAGAGGGCTTATTTGATTGGGAATTGAAAGTTTTAGTTCACTTTTTAAGAAACAGAAGAGATTGGACTGCACCTAGCCCCCCCCCCTCCAAGTCCTTTTTTCCTCAAACCCATCCGATAAGAACTTTGAGATAGCCATTTTTTAAAAATAGTTCAAAGACCATATAAAGACAACTCCAGGGTTGGCACAGCCCCCCAGGGTTTGAGGGCAGGCGTTGTAAGTTATGCCCTGGGGCATATATTTTTCTTATGAAAAGGATGCTCGTATAGACTTCAGAAAGGGTCATTTGATCGAAAATTGAAAGTTTGAGCTCACTTTTTAATAGTCAAAAGAGATCCGAGGGCAACTAGCTCCCCCACGCCTTTTTTTCCAAACTCATTTGATGAAAATTTCAGATAGACTTTTTTTAAATAGTTCAAAGGTCTGATAAGAAAAACTCCGGTGTCAATAAAACCCCCCAGGGCCCGGGGGAAGGCGTAGTTGGAATATTTCAGTAGTGTTTTGTCATGGTTTACCTTGTCACAGTTACATTCTCTTGATTTTTCAAAGATCATTTTGGATTTCTTTCGTTGAAATGCAAGAGTTGGAATATTTCAGTAGTGTTTTGATGTGGTTTACCTTATCACAGTTACATTCTCTTGATTTTTCAAAGTTCATTTTGAATTTCTTTCATTGAAATGCACGAGCTGGAATATTTCAGTAGTGTTTTGTCGTGGTTTACCTTGTCACAGTTACATTCTCTTGATTTTTCAAAGTTCATTTTCGATTTCCTTCATTGAAATGCAAGAGTTGAAATATTTCAGTAGTGTTTTGATGTGGTTTACCTTATCACAGTTACATTCTCTTGATTTTTTAAAGTTCATTTTGAATTTCTTATGTTGAAAAGCAAGATTTGGAATATTTTAGTAGTGTTTTGTTATGGTTTACCTTGTCACAGTTACATTCTCTTGATTTTTCAAACTTCATTTTGAGTTTCTTTTATTGAAATGCAAGAGTTGGAATATTTCAGTAGTGTTTTGTTGTGGTTTACCTTTCCACAGTTACATTCTATTGATTTTTCGAAGTTCATTTTGAATTTCTTTTATTGAAATGCAAGAGTTGAACTATTTCAGTAGTATTTTGTCGTGGTTTGCATTGTCACAGTTACATTCTCTTGATTTTTCAAAGTTCATTTTGAGTTTCTTTCATTGAAATGCAAGAGTTGGATTATTTCAGTAGTGTTCGGTTGTGGTTTACCTTGTCACAGTTACATTTTCTTGATTTTTCAAAGTTCATTTTGGTTTTCTTTCATTGAAATGCAAGAGTTGGAATATGTCAGTAAGTTCATTTTAGATTTCCTTCATTGAAATGCAAGAGCTGGAATATTGCAGTAGTGTTTTGGTGTGGTTTACCTTATCACAGTTACATTCCCTTGATTTTTCAAAATTCATTTTGAATTTCTATCGTTGAAATGCAAGAGCTGGAATATTTCAGTAGTGTTTTGTTGTTGGTTTACCTTATCACAGTTAGATTCTCTTGATTTTTCAAAGTTCATTTGAATTTCTTTTATTGAAATGCATGAGTTGGAATATTTCAGTAGTTTTTTGTGGTGGTTTACCTTGTCACACTTACATTTTCTTGATTTTTCAAAGTTCATTTTGGATCTATCACGTTGAAATGCAAGAGTTGGAATATTTCAGTAGTGTTTTGTCGTGGTTTACCTTGTCACAGTTACATTCTTTTGATTTTTCAAAGTTCATTTTGGATTTATCACGTTGAAATGCAAGAGCTGGAATATTTCACTAGTGTTTTGTTATGGTTTACCTTATCACAGTTACATTTTCTTGATTTTTCAAATTCATTTTGAATTTCTATCGTTGAAATGCAAGAGCTGAAATATTTCAGTAGTGTTTGGTCGTGGTCTACCTTGTCACAGTTACATTCTCTTGATTTTTCAAAGTTCATTTTGAATTTCTTTTATTGAAATGCAAGAGCTGGAATATTTCAGTAGTGTTTTCTTGTGGTTTAGCTTGTCAGAATTACATTTTCATGATTTTTTAAAGTTCATTTTGAATTTCTTTCGTTGAAATACAAGAGTTGGAATATTTCAGTAGTGTTTTGTTGTGGTTTACCTTGTCACAGTTACATTTTTTTGATTTTTAAAAGTTCATTTCGGTTTTCTTTCGTTGAAATGCAAGAGTTGGAATATTTCAGTAGTGTTTTCTTGTGGTTTACCTTGTCACACTTACATTCTCATGATTTTTCAAAATTCATTTTGAATTTCTATCGTTGAAATGCAACAGTTGGAATATTTCAGTAGCGTTTTGTCGTGGTTTACCTTGTCACAGTTACATTCTCTTGATTTTTCAAAGTTCATTTTGAATTTCTTTATTGAAATGCAAGAGTTGAACTATTTCAGTAGTATTTTGTCGTGGTTTGCATTGTCACAGTTACATTCTCTTGATTTTTCAAAGTTCATTTTGAATTTCTTTTATTGAAATGCAAGAGTTGGAATATTTCAGTAGTGTTTTGTCGTGGTTTACCTTGTCACAGTTACATTCTCTTGATTTTCAAAGTTCATTTTGAGTTTCGTTCATTGAAATGCAAGAGTTGGAATATTTCAGTAGTGTTTTTCGTGGTTTACCTTGTCACAGTTACATTCCCTTGATTTTTCAAAGTTCATTTTGGATTTCTTTCATTGAAATGAAAGAGTGGGATTATTTCAGAAGTGTTTTGTCGTGGTCTACCATGTCACAGTTACATTCCCTTGATTTTTCAAAGTTCATTTTGGATTTCTTTCTTTGAAATGCAAGAGTTGGAATATTTCAGTAGTGTTTTGTTGTGGTTTACTTTGTCACACTTACATTCTCTTGATTTTTTAAAGGTCATTTTGGATTTCTTTCACTGAAATGCAAGAGTTGGAATATTTCAGTAGTGTTTTGTTGTGGTTTACCTTATCACAGTTACATTCTCTTGATTTTTCAAAGTTCATTTTGGATTTCATTTGTTGAAATGCAAGAGTTGGAATATTTCAGTAGTGTTTTGTCGTGGTTTACATTGTCACAGTTACATTCTCTTAATTTTTCAAAGTTCATTTTGAATTTCTTTCGTTGAAAAGCAAGAGTTGGAATATATCAGTAGTGTTTTGTCATGGTTTACCTTGTCGCAGTTACATTCTATTGATTTTTCAAAGTTCATTTTGAATTTCTTTCGTTGAAATGCAAGAGTTGGAATATTTCAGTAGTGTTTGGTTGTGGTTTACCTTGTCACAGTTACATTTTCTTGATTTTTTCAAAGTTCATTTTGAATTTCTTTCATTGAAATGCAAGAGTTGGAATATTTCAATAATGTTTTGTCGTGGTTTACCTTGTCACAGTTACATTCTCTTGATTTTTCAAAGTTCATTTTGAATTTCTTTCATTGAAATGCAAGAGTTGGATTATTTCAGTAGTGTTTTGTCGTGGTTTACCGTGTCAAAGTTACATTCTCTTGATTTTTCAAAGTTCATTTTGAATTTCTTTCGTTGAAATGCAAGAGTTGGAATATTTCAGTAGTGTTTTGTCGTGGTTTACTTTGTCACAGTTACATTCTCTTGATTTTTCAAAGTTCATTATGGATTTCTTTCGTTGAAATATGTTCTGTTGTGCTTTACCTTGACACAGTTACATTTTCTTGATTTTTGTTAGGTTAGGTTAGGTTATATCAAGTTAGGTTAGGTTAGGTTAAGTTAGGTTAGGTTAGGTTAGCCTACATACGCGCGCGTACGTAGGCTAACCTAACCTAACCTAACTTAACCTAACCTAACCTAACTTGATCTAGCCTAACCTAACCTAATCTAACCTAACAAAAATCAAAAAAAGGTAACTGTGTCAAGGTAAAACACAACAAAACATATTTCAACGAAAGAAATCCATAATGAACTTTGAAAAATCAAGAGAATGTAACTGTGACAAAGTAAACCACGACAAAACACTACTGAAATATTCCAACTCTTGCATTTCAATGAAAGAAATTCAAAATGAACTTTGAAAAATCAAGAGAATGTAACTTTGACAAAGTAAACCACGGCAAAACACTACTGAAATATTCCAACTCTTGCATTTCAACGAAATAAATCCAAAATGATCTTTGAAAAATCAAAAGAATGTAAGTGTGGTAAGGTAAACCACGAGAAAACACTAGTGAAATATTCCAACTCTTGCATTTCAATGAAAGAAACCCAAAATGAACTTTGAAAAAATCAAGAAAATGTAACTGTGACAAGGTAAACCACAACCAAACACTACTGAAATATTCCAACTCTTACATTTCAATGAAAGAAATTCAAAATGAACTTTGAAAAATCAAGAGAATGTAACTTTGACACGGTAAACCACGACAAAACACTACTGAAATAATCCAACTCTTGCATTCAATGAAAGAAATTCAAAATGAACTTTGAAAAATCAAGAGAATGTAACTGTGACAAGGTAAGCCACGACAAAATATTATTGAAATATTCCAACTCTTGCATTTAAATGAAAGAAACTCAAAATGAACTTTGAAAAAATCAAGAAAATGTAACTGTGACAAGGTAAACCACAACCAAACACTACTGAAATATTCCAACTCTTGCATTTCAACGAAAGAAATTCAAAATGAACTTTGCAAAATCAATAGAATGTAACTTTGACAAGGTAAACCACGACAAAACACTACTGAAATATTCCAACTCTTTCTTTTCAACGAAAGAAATTCAAAATGAACTTTGAAAAATCAAGAGAATGTAACTGTGACAAGGTAAACCATGACAAAACACTACTGAAATATTCCAACTCTTGCTTTTCAACGAAAGAAATTCAAAATGAACTTTGAAAAATTAAGAAAATGTAACTGTGACAAGGTAAACCACGACAAAACACTACTGAAATATTCCAACTCTTGCATTTCAACAAATGAAATCCAAAATGAACTTTGAAAAATCAAGAGAATGTAACTGTGATAAGGTAAACCACAACAAAACACTACTGAAATATTCCAACTCTTGCATTTCAAAGAAAGAAATCCAAAATGAACTTTGAAAAATCAAGGGAATGTAACTGTGACATGGTAGACCACGACAAAACACTACTGAAATAATCCCACTCTTTCATTTCAATGAAAGAAATCCAAAATGAACTTTGAAAAATCAAGGGAATGTAACTGTGACAAGGTAAACCACAACAAGACACTACTGAAATATTCCAACTCTTGCATTTCAATGAAAGAAATTGAAAATGAACTTTGAAAAATTAAGAGAATGTAAGTGTGACAAAGTAAACCACGACAAAACACTACTGAAATATTCCAACTCTTTCTTTTCAACGAAAGAAATTCAAAATGAACTTTGAAAAATCAAGAGAATGTAACTGTGACAAGGTAAACCACGACAAAACACTACTGAAATATTCCAACTCTTGCATTTCAATGAACGAAACCGAAATGAACTTTGAAAAATCAAGAAAATATAACTGTGACAAGGTAAACCACAAAAAAACACTACTGAAATATTCCAACTCTTGCTTTTCAACGAAAGAAATCCAAATGAACTTTGAAAAATCAAGAAAATGTAAGTGTGACAAGGTAAACCACAAAAAAACACTACTGAAATAATTCAACTCTTGCATTTCAACGAGATAAATCCAAAATGAACTTTGAAAAATCAAGAGAATGTAACTTTGACAAGGTAAACCATGAAAAAACACTACTGAAATAATTCAACTCTTGCATTTCAACGAAAGAAATTCAAAATGAACTTTGAAAAATCAAGAGAATGTAACTGTGACAAGGTAAACCACGACAAAACACTACTGAAATATTCCAACTCTTGCATTTCAACGAGATAAATCCAAAATGAACTTTGAAAAATCATGAGAATGTAAGTGTGACAAGGTAATCCACGAAAAAACACTACTGAAATAATTCAACTCTTGCTTTTCAACGAGATAAATCCAAAATGAACTTTGAAAAATCAAGAGAATGTAACTGTGACAAGGTAAACCACGACAAAACACTACTGAAATATTCCAACTCTTGCATTTCAATGAACGAACTCAAAATGAACTTTGAAAAATCAAGGGAATGTAACTGTGACAAGGTAAACCACGACAAAACACTACTGAAATATTCCAACTCCTGCATTTCAATAAAAGAAATTCAAAATGAACTTTGAAAAATCAAGAGAATGTAACTGTGACAATGCAAACCACGACAAAATACTACTGAAATAGTTCAACTCTTGCATTTCAATAAAAGAAATTCAAAATGAACTTTGAAAAATCAAGAGAATGTAACTGTGACAAGGTAAACCACGACAAAACGCTACTGAAATATTCCAACTGTTGCATTTCAACGATAGAAATTCAAAATGAATTTTGAAAAATCATGAGAATGTAAGTGTGACAAGGTAAACCACAAGAAAACACTACTGAAATATTCCAACTCTTGCATTTCAACGAAAGAAAACCGAAATGAACTTTTAAAAATCAAAAAAATGTAACTGTGACAAGGTAAACCACAACAAAACACTACTGAAATATTCCAACTCTTGCATTTCAACGAAAGAAATTCAAAATGAACTTTAAAAAATCATGAAAATATAGCTCTGACAAGGTAAACCACAAGAAAACACTACTGAAATATTCCAGCTCTTGCATTTCAATAAAAGAAATTCAAAATGAACTTTGAAAAATCAAGAGAATGTAACTGTGATAAGGTAAACCATAACAAAACACTAGTGAAATATTCCAGCTCTTGCATTTCAACGTGATAAATCCAAATTGAACTTTGAAAAATCAAAAGAATGTAACTGTGACAAGGTAAACCACGACAAAACACTACTGAAATATTCCAACTCTTGCATTTCAACGTGATAAATCCAAAATGAACTTTGAAAAATCAAGAAAATGTAAGAGTGACAAGGTAAACCACGACAAAACACTACTAAAATATTCCAACTCATGCATTTCAATAGAAGAAATTCAAATGAACTTTGAAAAATCAAGAGAATGTAACTGTGATAAGGTAAACCAACAACAAAACACTACTGAAATATTCCAGCTCTTGCATTTCAACGATAGAAATTCAAAATGAATTTTGAAAAATCAAGGGAATGTAACTGTGATAAGGTAAACCACACCAAAACACTACTGCAATATTCCAGCTCTTGCATTTCATTGAAGGAAATCTAAAATGAACTTACTGAAATATTCCAACTCTTGCATTTCAATGAAAGAAAACCAAAATGAACTTTGAAAAATCAAGAAAATGTAACTGTGACAAGGTAAACCACAACCGAACACTACTGAAATAATCCAACTCTTGCATTTCAATGAAAGAAACTCAAAATGAACTTTGAAAAATCAAGAGAATGTAACTTTGTCAAGGTATACCACAACCAAACACTACTGAAATAATCCAACTCTTGCATTTCAATAAAGAAATTCAAAATGAACTTTAAAAAATCATGAGAATGTAACTGTGATAAGGTAAACCACATCAAAACACTACTGAAATATTCAAACTCTTGCATTTCAATGAAAGAAACTCAAAATGAAGTTTGAAAAATCAAGAGAATGTAACTGTGACAAGGTAAACCATAACAAAACACTACTGAAATATTCCAACTCTTGCTTTTCAACATAAGAAATTCAAAATGAACTTTAAAAAATCATGACAATGTAACTGTGATAAGGTAAACCACATCAAAACACTACTGAAATATTCCAACTCTTGCATTTCAATGAAGGAAATCGAAAATGAACTTTGAAAAATCAAGAAAATGTAACTGTGACAAGGTAAACCACGACAAATCACTACTGAAGTATTCCAACTCGTGCATTTCAATAAAAGAAATTCAAAATGAACTTTGAAAAATCAAGAGAATGTAACTGTGACAATGCAAACCACGACAAAATACTACTGAAATAGTTCAACTCTTGCATTTCAATAAAAGAAATTCAAAATGAACTTTGAAAAATCAAGAGAATGTAACTGTGACAAGGTAAACCACGACAAAACGCTACTGAAATATTCCAACTGTTGCATTTCAACGATAGAAATTCAAAATGAATTTTGAAAAATCATGAGAATGTAAGTGTGACAAGGTAAACCACAAGAAAACACTACTGAAATATTCCAACTCTTGCATTTCAACGAAAGAAAACCGAAATGAACTTTTAAAAATCAAAAAAATGTAACTGTGACAAGGTAAACCACAACAAAACACTACTGAAATATTCCAACTCTTGCATTTCAACGAAAGAAATTCAAAATGAACTTTAAAAAATCATGAAAATATAGCTCTGACAAGGTAAACCACAAGAAAACACTACTGAAATATTCCAGCTCTTGCATTTCAATAAAAGAAATTCAAAATGAACTTTGAAAAATCAAGAGAATGTAACTGTGATAAGGTAAACCATAACAAAACACTAGTGAAATATTCCAGCTCTTGCATTTCAACGTGATAAATCCAAATTGAACTTTGAAAAATCAAAAGAATGTAACTGTGACAAGGTAAACCACGACAAAACACTACTGAAATATTCCAACTCTTGCATTTCAACGTGATAAATCCAAAATGAGCTTTGAAAAATCAAGAAAATGTAAGAGTGACAAGGTAAACCACGACAAAACACTACTAAAATATTCCAACTCATGCATTTCAATAGAAGAAATTCAAATGAACTTTGAAAAATCAAGAGAATGTAACTGTGATAAGGTAAACCAACAACAAAACACTACTGAAATATTCCAGCTCTTGCATTTCAACGATAGAAATTCAAAATGAATTTTGAAAAATCAAGGGAATGTAACTGTGATAAGGTAAACCACACCAAAACACTACTGCAATATTCCAGCTCTTGCATTTCATTGAAGGAAATCTAAAATGAACTTACTGAAATATTCCAACTCTTGCATTTCAATGAAAGAAAACCAAATGAACTTTGAAAAATCAAGAAAATGTAACTGTGACAAGGTAAACCACAACCGAACACTACTGAAATAATCCAACTCTTGCATTTCAATGAAAGAAACTCAAAATGAACTTTGAAAAATCAAGAGAATGTAACTTTGTCAAGGTATACCACAACCAAAACACTACTGAAATAGTTCAACTCTTGCATTTCAATAAAAGAAATTCAAAATGAACTTTGAAAAATCAAGAGAATGTAACTGTGACAAGGTAAACCACAACAAAACACTACTGAAATATTCAAACTCTTGCATTTCAATGAAAGAAACTCAAAATGAAGTTTGAAAAATCAAGAGAATGTAACTGTGACAAGGTAAACCATAACAAAACACTACTGAAATATTCCAACTCTTGCTTTTCAACATAAGAAATTCAAAATGAACTTTTAAAAAATCATGAGAATGTAACTGTGATAAGGTAAACCACATCAAAACACTACTGAAATATTCCAACTCTTGCATTTCAATGAAGGAAATCGAAAATGAACTTTGAAAAATCAAGAGAATGTAACTGTGACAGGTAAACCACGACAAATCACTACTGAAGTATTCCAACTCGTGCATTTCAATAAAAGAAATTCAAAATGAACTTTGAAAAATCAAGAGAATGTAACTGTGATAAGGTAAACCATAACAAAACACTAGTGAAATATTCCAGCTCTTGCATTTCAACGTGATAAATTCAAAATGAACTTTGAAAAATCAAAAGAATGTAACTGTGACAAGGTAAACCACGACAAAACACTACTGAAATATTCCAACTCTTGCATTTCAACGTGATAAATTCAAAATGAACTTTGAAAAATCAAAAGAATGTAACTGTGACAAGGTAAACCACGACAAAACACTACTGAAATATTCCAACTCATGCATTTCAATAAAAGAAATTCAAATGAACTTTGAAAAATCAAGAGAATGTAACTGTGATAAGGTAAACCAACAACAAAACACTACTGAAATATTCCAGCTCTTGCATTTCAACGATATAAATTCAAAATGAATTTTGAAAAATCAAGGGAATGTAACTGTGATAAGGTAAACCACACCAAAACACTACTGCAATATTCCAGCTCTTGCATTTCAATGAAGGAAATCTAAAATGAACTTACTGAAATATTCCAACTCTTGCATTTCAATGAAAGAAGACCAAAATGAACTTTGAAAAATCAAGAAAATGTAACTGTGACAAGGTAAACCACAACCGAACAGAACTGAAATAATCCAACTCTTGCATTTCAATGAAAGAAACTCAAAATGAACTTTGAAAAATCAAGAGAATGTAACTTTGTCAAGGAATACCACAACCAAACACTACTGAAATAATCCAACTCTTGCATTTCAATAAAAGAAATTCAAAATGAACTTTGAAAAATCAAGAGAATGTAACTTTGACAAGGTAAACCACAACAAAACACTACTGAAATATTCAAACTCTTGCATTTCAATGAAAGAAACTCAAAATGAAGTTTGAAAAATCAAGAGAATGTAACTGTGACAAGGTAAACCATAACAAAACACTACTGAAATATTCCAACTCTTGCTTTTCAACATAAGAAATTCAAAATGAACTTTAAAAAATCATGAGAATGTAACTGTGATAAGGTAAACCACATCAAAACACTACTGAAATATTCCAACTCTTGCATTTCAATGAAGGAAATCGAAAATGAACTTTGAAAAATCAAGAAAATGTAACTGTGATAAGGTAACCCACATCAAAACACTACTCAAATATTCCAACTCTTGCATTTCAACGAAAGAAATCCAAAATGATCTTTGAAAAATCAAGAGAATGTAACTGTGACAAGGTAAACCATGACAAAACACTACTGAAATATTCCAACTCTTGCATTTCAATGAATGAAATTCAAAATGAACTTTGAAAAATCAAGAGAATGTAACTGTGACAAGGTAAACCACGACAAAACACTACTGAAATATTCCAACTCTTGCATTTCAATAAAAGAAATTCAAAATGAACTTTGAAAAATCAAGAGAATGTAACTGTGACAATGCAAACCACGACAAAATACTACTGAAATAGTTCAACTCTTGCATTTCAATAAAAGAAATTCAAAATGAACTTTGAAAAATCAAGAGAATGTAACTGTGACAAGGTAAACCACGACAAAACGCTACTGAAATATTCCAACTGTTGCATTTCAACGATAGAAATTCAAAATGAATTTTGAAAAATCATGAGAATGTAAGTGTGACAAGGTAAACCACAAGAAAACACTACTGAAATATTCCAACTCTTGCATTTCAACGAAAGAAAACCGAAATGAATTTTTAAAAATCAAAAAAATGTAACTGTGACAAGGTAAACCACAACAAAACACTACTGAAATATTCCAACTCTTGCATTTCAACGAAAGAAATTCAAAATGAACTTTAAAAAATCATGAAAATGTAACTCTGACAAGGTAAACCACAAGAAAACACTACTGAAATATTCCAGCTCTTGCATTTCAATAAAAGAAATTCAAAATGAACTTTGAAAAATCAAGAGAATGTAACTGTGATAAGGTAAACCATAACAAAACACTACTGAAATATTCCAGCTCTTGCATTTCAACGTGATAAATCCAAATTGAACTTTGAAAAATCAAAAGAATGTAACTGTGACAAGGTAAACCACGACAAAACACTACTGAAATATTCCAACTCTTGCATTTCAACGTGATAAATCCAAAATGAACTTTGAAAAATCAAGAAAATGTAAGAGTGACAAGGTAAACCACGACAAAACACTACTGAAATATTCCAACTCATGCATTTCAATAAAAGAAATTCAAATGAACTTTGAAAAACCAAGAGAATGTAATTGTGATAAGGTAAACCAACAGCAAAACACTACTGAAATATTCCAGCTCTTGCATTTCAACGATAGAAATTCAAAATGAATTTTGAAAAATCAAGGGAATGTAACTGTGATAAGGTAAACCACACCAAAACACTACTGCAATATTCCAGCTCTTGCATTTCAATGAAGGAAATCTAAAATGAACTTACTGAAATATTCCAACTCTTGCATTTCAATAAAAGAAAATCAAAATGAACTTTGAAAAATCAATAGAATGTAACTTTGACAAGGTAAACCACAACAAAACACTACTAAAATATCCAACTCTTGCATTTCAATGAAAGAAACTAAAAATGAACTTTGACAAATCAAGAGAATGTAACTTTGTCAAGGTATACCACAACCAAACACTACTGAAATAATCCAACTCTTGCATTTCAATAAAAAAAATTCAAAATGAACTTTGAAAAATCAATAGAATGTAACTTTGACAAGGTAAACCACAACAAAACACTACTAAAATATTCAAACTCTTGCATTTCAATGAAAGAAACTCAAAATGAAGTTTGAAAAATCAAGAGAATGTAACTGTGACAAGGTAAACCATAACAAAACACTATTGAAATATTCCAACTCTTGCTTTTCAACATAAGAAATTCAAAATGAACTTTAAAAAATCATGAGAATGTAACTGTGATAAGGTAAACCACATCAAAACAATACTGAAATATTCCAACTCTTGCATTTCAATGAAGGAAATTCAAAATGAACTTTGAAAAATCAAGAGAATGTAACTGTGACAATGCAAACCACGACAAAATACTACTGAAATAGTTCAACTCTTGCATTTCAATAAAAGAAATTCAAAATGAACTTTGAAAAATCAAGAGAATGTAACTGTGACAAGGTAAACCACGACAAAACGCTACTGAAATATTCCAACTGTTGCATTTCAACGATAGAAATTCAAAATGAATTTTGAAAAATCATGAGAATGTAAGTGTGACAAGGTAAACCACAAGAAAACACTACTGAAATATTCCAACTCTTGCATTTCAACGAAAGAAAACCGAAATGAACTTTTAAAAATCAAAAAAATGTAACTGTGACAAGGTAAACCACAACAAAACACTACTGAAATATTCCAACTCTTGCATTTCAACGAAAGAAATTCAAAATGAACTTTAAAAAATCATGAAAATGTAACTCTGACAAGGTAAACCACAAGAAAACACTACTGAAATATTCCAGCTCTTGCATTTCAATAAAAGAAATTCAAAATGAACTTTGAAAAATCAAGAGAATGTAACTGTGATAAGGTAAACCATAACAAAACACTAGTGAAATATTCCAGCTCTTGCATTTCAACGTGATAAATCCAAAATGAACTTTGAAAAATCAAAAGAATGTAACTGTGACAAGGTAAACCACGACAAAACACTACTGAAATATTCCAACTCTTGCATTTCAACGTGATAAATCCAAAATGAACTTTGAAAAATCAAGAAAATGTAAGAGTGACAAGGTAAACCACGACAAAACACTACTGAAATATTCCAACTCATGCAATTCAATAAAAGAAATTCAAATGAACTTTGAAAAATCAAGAGAATGTAATTTTGATAAGGTAAACCAACAACAAAACACTACTGAAATATTCCAGCTCTTGCATTTCAACGATAGAAATTCAAAATGAATTTTGAAAAATCAAGGGAATGTAACTGTGATAAGGTAAACCACACCAAAACACTACTATAATATTCCAGCTCTTGCATTTCAATGAAGGAAATCTAAAATGAACTTACTGAAATATTCCAACTCTTGCATTTCAATGAAAGAAAACCAAAATGAACTTTGAAAAATCAAGAAAATGTAACTGTGACAAGGTAAACCACAACAAAACACTACTGAAATATTCCAACTCTTGCATTTCAATGAAAGAAACTCAAAATGAACTTTGAAAAATCAAGAGAATGTAACTTTGTCAAGGTATACCACAACCAAACACTACTGAAATAATCCAACTCTTGCATTTCAATAAAAGAAATTCAAAATGAACTTTGAAAAATCAATAGAATGTAACTGTGACAAGGTAAACCACAACAAAACACTACTGAAATATTCCAACTCTTGCATTTCAATGAAAGAAACTCAAAATGAAGTTTGAAAAATCAAGAGAATGTAACTGTGACAAGGTAAACCATAACAAAACACTACTGAAATATTCCAACTCTTGCTTTTCAACATAAGAAATTCAAAATGAACTTTAAAAAATCATGAGAATGTAACTGTGATAAGGTAAACCACATCAAAACACTACTGAAATATTCCAACTCTTGCATTTCAATGAAGGAAATCGAAAATGAACTTGAAAAATCAAGAGAATTCAACTGTGATAAGGTAAACCACATCAAAACACTACTCAAATATTCCAACTCTTGCATTTCAACGAAAGAAATCCAAAATGATCTTCGAAAAATCAAGAGAATGTAACTGTGACAAGGTAAACCATGACAAAACACTACTGAAATATTCCAATTCTTGCATTTCAATGAATGAAATTCAAAATGAACTTTGAAAAATCAAGAGAATGTAACTGCGACACTGTAAACCACATCAAAACACTACTGAAATATTCCAACTCTTGCATTTCAACGATAGAAATCCAAAATGATCTTTGAAAAATCAATAGAATGTAATTGTGACAAGGTAAACCACGACAAAACACTACTGAAATATTCCAACTCTTGCATTTCAATTAAAGAAATTCAAAATGAACTTTAAAAATCAAGAAATGTAACTGTGGCAAGGTAAACCACAACCAATGCTTTTCAACAAAAGAAATTCAAAATGAACTTTGAAAAATTAAGGGAATGTAACTGTGACATGGTAAACCACGACAACACACTACTGAAATATTCCAACTCTTGCATTTCAATGAAAGAAATTCAAAATGAACTTTGAAAAATCAAGAGAATGTAACTGTGACATGGTAAACCACGACAACACACTGCTGCAATATTCCAACTCTTGCATTTCAACGAAAGAAATCCAAAATGAACTTTTAAAAATCAAGATAATGTAACTTTGACAAGGTAAACCATGACAAAACACTACTGAAATAATCCAACTCTTGCATTTCAATGAAAGAAATCCAATATGAACTTTGAAAAATCAAGAGAATGTAACTGTGACACTGTAAACCACATCAAAACACTACTGAAATATTCCAACTCTTGCATTTCAACGAAAGAAATCCAAAATGATCTTTGAAAAATCAAGAGAATGTAACTGTGGCAAGGTAAACCACGAGAAAACACTACTGAAATATTCCAACTCTTGCATTTCAATGAAAGAAATTCAAATGAACTTTGAAAAATCAAGAAATGTAACTGTGACAAGGTATACCACAACCAAACACTACTGAAATATTCCAACTCTTGCATTTCAACGAAAGAAATTCAAAATGAACTTTGAAAAATCAAGAGAATCTAACTTTGACAAGGTAAACCATGACAAAACACTACTGAAATAATCCAACTCTTGCATTTCAATGAAAGAAACTCAAAATGAACTTTGAAAAATCAAGAGAATGTAACTGTGACATGTTAAACCACGACAAAACACTACTGAAATATTCCAACTCTTGCATTTCAATGAAAGAAATTCAAATGAACTTTGAAAAATCAAGAAAATGTAACTGTGACAAGGTATACCACAACCAAACACTACTGAAATATTCCAACTCTTGCATTTCAACGAAAGAAATTCAAAATGAACTTTGAAAAATCAGGCCTTTGGGGCGCCGTGGGCCCTTTGGGGGACCCGGGGGAGGGGCCCTTCTGTGTCTCAATGCACAAAAAAAATATTAAAAAATGGGGAGGGGAGGAGGGGAGGGGAGGGGGATGAGGGGAGGGGGGAGGGGACGGTGAGGAGGGGGGAGGAGAGGGAGGGAGAGGGAGGGGAGGGGCTCTTTGGGGGCCATAGGGGGAGGGGCCCTTTGGGGCCCGGGGGGTCCTTTGGGGGTCTGGGGGACCCTTGAGGGCCGGGTGGTCCTTTGGGAGCCCGGGGACCTTTGAGGACAGGGGGCTTCCTTCGGGGTTGGGGTAGGGGGATCGGAACCCTTCGGGGTTGGGGTAGAGGACCTCACACCACTGTTCAAATGGAACTTGTGTAGTATAATGACCACAGAGTTTCCTCTTCTATAACCATTTCTAAAACCATCTTTTAAATCATCTTTTAAAATGTCTCTGACTGTTTGGCCGAAATAATTCCCTAAAACGGTTTCGCCCAAATAATCCCTAATCGTAATTTCAGCGTGTTCCTTTTGTTTTGGCATCTCTGCGCTGTCACATTTGAAATTACTAAGAAACCTGATTCCCGCGCTAAAACAATTCATCGCTAAGATGTTTCTTGGAGAATTGTTTCCATGGCGTTTGGTTATTAATATCTTTTGGAGTTCGACCAGTAGAACTGTTTCCGAGGCAAAGACATTAATGACTTGGATCTATTCCTGGAGAATCGTTTCTAGGCGAAAATTTTTAAAGTCTGACAGATTATGTCATTGGTTGATTGATCTGTCAAGAAATGGGAAGTCCAAAACAACAACAACAACAAATACTATTTCTGGATCATAACATTCTTCCCTAGCGGGCACTTGGCCAAAAACAAATACTCTTTCCTAGATCATAACATTCGCCTCGAGCGTGCCAAAAACACACCTGGAGAAAGAGGTCATTGACCGATTACGCAATCATTCTCCTTTATGACTTTATGCCCATATATGGACTCCCGTCACGAGTAGCACCTCCCTCTCTACTTATATATATATATATATATATATATATATATATTATATATATATATATATATATATATATATATATATATATATATATATATATATATATATATATATATATATATATATTATATATATATATATATATATATATATATATATATATATATATATATATATATATATATATATATATATATATATATATATATATATATATATATATATATATATATATATATATATATATATATATATATATGTATATATATATATATATATATATATATATATATATTATATATATATATATATATATATATATATATATATATATATATTATATATATATATATATATATATATATATATATATATATATATATATATATATATATATATTATATATATATATATATATATATATATATATATATATATATATATATATATATATATATATATATATATATATATATATATATATATATATATATTTATACTTGGCAGGGCACTCGGCACGCGGCAAACTTCTATATATTGGTTCTATATTTTATATATGGGTTTTATATTCATACTTGATCAAACAGTTCGTGGTAAAGGACTGTAAGTAAGGTGAGATGCGGCTCAATAGTACCCAAAACTCAAGAAAACAGCCTCAAGAAAAGCCTAAGAAAATTTTCCTAATTTTTGAAAAAAGGGGAAACCCCACAAAATATCAATTGATTGGAAGGCAGCTAGCTCCCATCCCACGCTTGTTTTTCCCAAAGTCACCCGATAAAAATTTTGAGATAGCCATTTTTTTGGCATAGTCAAAAACTTTAACATCTGACTTGTGGGATAGTTTGGTTTCTGAATCGGAGTTTAACCGCTCTTTAGATTTCTTTTATGATTTAGTGAAAGAAGGCATCCTAGAAGTTTGCTATCAAGGTCCAGCGCCCCATACTTCGAAAAGGGTAGCACCGCTGAATCCGTGGATGACTCCAGGTCTCCATAAACCTGGAAAAGAAAAGTTATTTGTGGAAGCTTTAAAATGCTTCATGACCTGTAGCTTGTCATCCACGGTTCAAGGCCTATAGGAGCATATTTAATTCTCTGTGTCAGAAGGCTAAGTCTCAGTATTATCATAGTAAATTTTCTGAATGTGGATAGGATGTTAGGAAGACATGGTATTTAATTAATTCGGTTCTTAGTGCTACTTGCCCTCTGTTCTCAGTTCCAAAACGCTGCAAGTCGATGGCAAAACTGTCCAAGGAAAAGAAGATGTTCAGCTAGAGCTTACCTCTTATTTTGCTAATATATGGAAGACAACTGTTTCCTCTGGAAGTTCTGCAACTTTTCGTTGCGATTTCAGAGCCTGTCTTGGACCCTCATTTTTAAAGTCAAATAGTCTTTAACTCTGTATCTCAGTTTGAGGTAGCTCGTATTGTGAATGCTTTTAAAAGACCATCGTCTTAAGGGCCAGACAAAATTCCTATATGGGCTATTTCTGCCATTCTGCTAGCTATTTTGTCACCATTGGCTAAGCTTGTCAATCTGTCTTTTGAGATGGAATTTTCCCTGAATCTCTCAAGCGAGCTAAGATTATAGTGCTGTATAAAGGTGGTTCTCAGAGTGGATCCTGCTAATTGTAGGCCAATTTCTCTCCTATCTGTTTTCAGCAATTTTTTTGGGAAGGCTGCGCAAAGCCTGCTCCCATATATTCCGTATTGCAAGCTTCTTGGTTTTCTAGATGCAAAATAATTTTTGCATTATTTCCAGTTTAGATTCCAAGCGAATCACTCTACAGAGCATGCTTGCACAGCTCTCTTGAATTTCTTTCAATCGGCACTGGATTCTGATTATATCCCAACGCCTTTATTTTTGGATGCTCATAAAGCGTTTGGTTCTTTTGCATTTCTTTTGCAACTCTTGCATTTCAAAGAAAGAAATCCAAAATGAACTTTGAAAAATCAAGGGAATGTAACTGTGACATGGTAGACCACGACAAAACACTACTGAAATAATCCCACTCTTTCATTTCAATGAAAGAAATCCAAAATGAACTTTGAAAAATCAAGGGAATGTAACTGTGACAAGGTAAACCACAACAAGACACTACTGAAATATTCCAACTCTTGCATTTCAATGAAAGAAATTGAAAATGAACTTTGAAAAATTAAGAGAATGTAAGTGTGACAAAGTAAACCACGACAAAACACTACTGAAATATTCCAACTCTTGCATTTCAACTAAAGAAATCCAAAATGAACTTTGAAAAATCAAGAGAATGTAACTGTGACAAGGTAAACCACGACAAAACACTACTGAAATATTCCAACTCTTGCTTTTCAACGAAAGAAATCCAAATGAACTTTGAAAAATCAAGAAAATGTAAGTGTGACAAGGTAAACCACAAAAAAACACTACTGAAATAATTCAACTCTTGCATTTCAACGAGATAAATCCAAAATGAACTTTGAAAAATCAAGAGAATCTAACTTTGACAAGGTAAACCATGAAAAAACACTACTGAAATAATTCAACTCTTGCATTTCAACGAAAGAAATTCAAAATGAACTTTGAAAAATCAAGAGAATGTAACTGTGACAAGGTAAACCACGACAAAACACTACTGAAATATTCCAACTCTTGCATTTCAACGAGATAAATCCAAAATGAACTTTGAAAAATCATGAGAATGTAAGTGTGACAAGGTAATCCACAAAAAAACACTACTGAAATAATTCAACTCTTGCATTTCAACGAGATAAATCCAAAATGAACTTTGAAAAATCAAGAGAATGTAACTGTGACAAGGTAAACCACGACAAAACACTACTGAAATATTCCAACTCTTGCATTTCAATGAACGAAACTCAAAATGAACTTTGAAAAATCAAGGGAATGTAACTGTGACAAGGTAAACCACGACAAAACACTACTGAAATATTCCAACTCCTGCATTTCAATAAAAGAAATTCAAAAT
Source organism: Artemia sinica (assembly GCA_027921565.1). NCBI lineage: Eukaryota > Metazoa > Arthropoda > Branchiopoda > Anostraca > Artemiidae > Artemia > Artemia sinica. The sequence goes on from CM051264.1 coordinate 31,115,836, forward strand.
GAACTTTGAAAAATCAAGAGAATGTAACTGTGACAATGCAAACCACGACAAAATACTACTGAAATAGTTCAACTCTTGCATTTCAATAAAAGAAATTCAAAATGAACTTTGAAAAATCAAGAGAATGTAACTGTGACAAGGTAAACCACGACAAAACGCTACTGAAATATTCCAACTGTTGCATTTCAACGATAGAAATTCAAAATGAATTTTGAAAAATCATGAGAATGTAAGTGTGACAAGGTAAACCACAAGAAAACACTACTGAAATATTCCAACTCTTGCATTTCAACGAAAGAAAACCGAAATGAACTTTTAAAAATCAAAAAAATGTAACTGTGACAAGGTAAACCACAACAAAACACTACTGAAATATTCCAACTCTTGCATTTCAACGAAAGAAATTCAAAATGAACTTTAAAAAAACATGAAAATATAACTCTGACAAGGTAAACCACAAGAAAACACTACTGAAATATTCCAGCTCTTGCATTTCAATAAAAGAAATTCAAAATGAACTTTGAAAAATCAAGAGAATGTAACTGTGATAAGGTAAACCATAACAAAACACTAGTGAAATATTCCAGCTCTTGCATTTCAACGTGATAAATCCAAATTGAACTTTGAAAAATCAAAAGAATGTAACTGTGACAAGGTAAACCACGACAAAACACTACTGAAATATTCCAACTCTTGCATTTCAACGTGATAAATCCAAAATGAACTTTGAAAAATCAAGAAAATGTAAGAGTGACAAGGTAAACCACGACAAAACACTACTGAAATATTCCAACTCATGCATTTCAATAGAAGAAATTCAAATGAACTTTGAAAACTCAAGAGAATGTAACTGTGATAAGGTAAACCAACAACAAAACACTACTGAAATATTCCAGCTCTTGCATTTCAACGATAGAAATTCAAAATGAATTTTGAAAAATCAAGGGAATGTAACTGTGATAAGGTAAACCACACCAAAACACTACTGCAATATTCCAGCTCTTGCATTTCAATGAAGGAAATCTAAAATGAACTTACTGAAATATTCCAACTCTTGCATTTCAATGAAAGAAAACCAAAATGAACTTTGAAAAATCAAGAAAATGTAACTGTGACAAGGTAAACCACAACCGAACACTACTGAAATAATCCAACTCTTGCATTTCAATGAAAGAAACTCAAAATGAACTTTGAAAAATCAAGAGAATGTAACTTTGTCAAGGTATACCACAACCAAACACTACTGAAATAATCCAACTCTTGCATTTCAATAAAAGAAATTCAAAATGAACTTTGAAAAATCAATAGAATGTAACTTTGACAAGGTAAACCACAACAAAACACTACTGAAATATTCGAACTCTTGCATTTCAATGAAAGAAACTCAAAATGAAGTTTGAAAAATCAAGAGAATGTAACTGTGACAAGGTAAACCATAACAAAACACTACTGAAATATTCCAACTCTTGCTTTTCAATATAAGAAATTCAAAATGAACTTTAAAAAATCATGAGAATGTAACTGTGATAAGGTAAACCACATCAAAACACTACTGAAATATTCCAACTCTTGCATTTCAATGAAGGAAATCGAAAATGAACTTTGAAAAATCAAGAGAATGTAACTGTGACAAGGTAAACCACGACAAATCACTACTGAAGTATTCCAACTCTTGCATTTCAATAAAAGAAATTCAAAATGAACTTTGAAAAATCAAGAGAATGTAACTGTGATAAGGTAAACCATAACAAAACACTAGTGAAATATTCCAGCTCTTGCATTTCAACGTGATAAATCCAAAATGAACTTTGAAAAATCAAAAGAATGTAACTGTGACAAGGTAAACCACGACAAAACACTACTGAAATATTCCAACTCTTGCATTTCAACGTGATAAATCCAAAATGAACTTTGAAAAATCAAGAAAATGTAAGAGTGACAAGGTAAACCACGACAAAACACTACTGAAATATTCCAACTCATGCATTTCAATAAAAGAAATTCCAATGAACTTTGAAAAATCAAGAGAATGTAACTGTGACAAGGTAAACCACGACAAAACACTACTGAAATATTCCAACTCTTGCATTTCAACGTGATAAATCCAAAATGAACTTTGAAAAATCAAGAAAATGTAAGAGTGACAAGGTAAACCACGACAAAACACTACTGAAATATTCCAACTCTTGCATTTCAACGATAGAAATTCAAAATGAATTTTGAAAAATCAAGGGAATGTAACTGTGATAAGGTAAACCACACCAAAACACTACTGCAATATTCCAGCTCTTGCATTTCAATGAAGGAAATCTAAAATGAACTTACTGAAATATTCCAACTCTTGCATTTCAATGAAAGAAAACCAAAATGAACTTTGAAAAATCAAGAAAATGTAACTGTGACAAGGTAAACCACAACCGAACACTACTGAAATAATCCAACTCTTGCATTTCAATGAAAGAAACTCAAAATGAACTTTGAAAAATCAAGAGAATGTAACTTTGTCAAGGAATACCACAACCAAACACTACTGAAATAATCCAACTCTTGCATTTCAATAAAAGAAATTCAAAATGAACTTTGAAAAATCAATAGAATGTAACTTTGACAAGGTAAACCACAACAAAACACTACTGAAATATTCAAACTCTTGCATTTCAATGAAAGAAACTCAAAATGAACTTTGAAAAATCAAGAGAATGTAACTGTGACAAGGTAAACCATAACAAAACACTACTGAAATATTCCAACTCTTGCTTTTCAACATAAGAAATTCAAAATGAACTTTAAAAAATCATGACAATGTAACTGTGATAAGGTAAACCACATCAAAACACTACTGAAATATTCCAACTCTTGCATTTCAATGAAGGAAATCGAAAATGAACTTTGAAAAATCAAGAGAATGTAACTGTGATAAGGTAACCCACATCAAAACACTACTCAAATATTCCAACTCTTGCATTTCAACGAAAAAAATCCAAAATGATCTTTGAAAAATCAAGAGAATGTAACTGTGACAAGGTAAACCATGACAAAACACTACTGAAATATTCCAACTCTTGCATTTCAATGAAAGAAATTCAAAATGAACTTTGAAAAATCAAGAGAATGTAACTGTGACAAGGTAAACCACGACAAAACACTACTGAAATATTCCAACTCTTGCATTTCAATAAAAGAAATTCAAAATGAACTTTGAAAAATCAAGAGAATGTAACTGTGACAATGCAAACCACGACAAAATACTACTGAAATAGTTCAACTCTTGCATTTCAATAAAAGAAATTCAAAATGAACTTTGAAAAATCAAGAGAATGTAACTGTGACAAGGTAAACCACGACAAAACGCTACTGAAATATTCCAACTGTTGCATTTCAACGATAGAAATTCAAAATGAATTTTGAAAAATCATGAGAATGTAAGTGTGACAAGGTAAACCACAAGAAAACACTACTGAAATATTCCAACTCTTGCATTTCAACGAAAGAAAACCGAAATGAACTTTTAAAAATCAAAAAAATGTAACTGTGACAAGGTAAACCACAACAAAACACTACTGAAATATTCCAACTCTTGCATTTCAACGAAAGAAATTCAAAATGAACTTTAAAAAATCATGAAAATGTAACTCTGACAAGGTAAACCACAAGAAAACACTACTGAAATATTCCAGCTCTTGCATTTCAATAAAAGAAATTCAAAATGAACTTTGAAAAATCAAGAGAATGTAACTGTGATAAGGTAAACCATAACAAAACACTAGTGAAATATTCCAGCTCTTGCATTTCAACGTGATAAATCCAAAATGAACTTTGAAAAATCAAAAGAATGTAACTGTGACAAGGTAAACCACGACAAAACACTACTGAAATATTCCAACTCTTGCATTTCAACGTGATAAATCCAAAATGAACTTTGAAAAATCAAGAAAATGTAAGAGTGATAAGGTAAACCACGACAAAACACTACTGAAATATTCCAACTCATGCATTTCAATAAAAGAAATTCAAATGAACTTTGAAAAATCAAGAGAATGTAATTGTGATAAGGTAAACCAACAGCAAAACACTACTGAAATATTCCAGCTCTTGCATTTCAACGATAGAAATTCAAAATGAATTTTGAAAAATCAAGGGAATGTAACTGTGATAAGGTAAACCACACCAAAACACTACTGCAATATTCCAGCTCTTGCATTTCAATGAAGGAAATCTAAAATGAACTTACTGAAATATTACAACTCTTGCATTTCAATGAAAGAAAACCAAAATGAACTTTGAAAAATCAAGAAAATGTAACTGTGACAAGGTAAACCACAACCGAACACTACTGAAATAATCCAACTCTTGCATTTCAATGAAAGAAACTAAAAATGAACTTTGACAAATCAAGAGAATGTAACTTTGTCAAGGTATACCACAACCAAACACTACTGAAATAATCCAACTCTTGCATTTCAATAAAAGAAATTCAAAATGAACTTTGAAAAATCAATAGAATGTAACTTTGACAAGGTAAACCACAACAAAACACTACTGAAATATTCAAACTCTTGCATTTCAATGAAAGAAACTCAAAATGAAGTTTAAAAAATCAAGAGAATGTAACTGTGACAAGGTAAACCATAACAAAACACTATTGAAATATTCCAACTCTTGCTTTTCAACATAAGAAATTCAAAATGAACTTTAAAAAATCATGAGAATGTAACTGTGATAAAGTAAACCACATCAAAACACTACTGAAATATTCCAACTCTTGCATTTCAATGAAAGAAATTCAAAATGAACTTTGAAAAATCAAGAGAATGTAACTGTGACAATGCAAACCACGACAAAATACTACTGAAATAGTTCAACTCTTGCATTTCAATAAAAGAAATTCAAAATGAACTTTGAAAAATCAAGAGAATGTAACTGTGACAAGGTAAACCACGACAAAACGCTACTGAAATATTCCAACTGTTGCATTTCAACGATAGAAATTCAAAATGAATTTTGAAAAATCATGAGAATGTAAGTGTGACAAGGTAAACCACAAGAAAACACTACTGAAATATTCCAACTCTTGCATTTCAACGAAAGAAAACCGAAATGAACTTTTAAAAATCAAAAAAATGTAACTGTGACAAGGTAAACCACAACAAAACACTACTGAAATATTCCAACTCTTGCATTTCAACGAAAGAAATTCAAAATGAACTTTAAAAAATCATGAAAATGTAACTCTGACAAGGTAAACCACAAGAAAACACTACTGAAATATTCCAGCTCTTGCATTTCAATAAAAGAAATTCAAAATGAATTTTGAAAAATCAAGAGAATGTAACTGTGATAAGGTAAACCATAACAAAACACTAGTGAAATATTCCAGCTCTTGCATTTCAACGTGATAAATCCAAAATGAACTTTGAAAAATCAAAAGAATGTAACTGTGACAAGGTAAACCACGACAAAACACTACTGAAATATTCCAACTCTTGCATTTCAACGTGATAAATCCAAAATGAACTTTGAAAAATCAAGAAAATGTAAGAGTGACAAGGTAAACCACGACAAAACACTACTGAAATATTCCAACTCATGCAATTCAATAAAAGAAATTCAAATGAACTTTGAAAAATCAAGAGAATGTAACTGTGATAAGGTAAACCAACAACAAAACACTACTGAAATATTCCAGCTCTTGCATTTCAACGATAGAAATTCAAAATGAATTTTGAAAAATCAAGGGAATGTAACTGTGATAAGGTAAACCACACCAAAACACTACTGTAATATTCCAGCTCTTGCATTTCAATGAAGGAAATCGAAAATGAACTTTGAAAAATCAAGAGAATGTAACTGTGACAAGGTAAACCACGACAAATCACTACTGAAGTATTCCAACTCGTGCATTTCAATAAAAGAAATTCAAAATGAACTTTGAAAATCAAGAGAATGTAACTGTGATAAGGTAAACCATAACAAAACACTAGTGAAATATTCCAGCTCTTGCATTTCAACGTGATAAATTCAAAATGAACTTTGAAAAATCAAAAGAATGTAACTGTGACAAGGTAAACCACGACAAAACACTACTGAAATATTCCAACTCTTGCATTTCAACGTGATAAATCCAAAATGAACTTTGAAAAATCAAGAAAATGTAAGAGTGACAAGGTAAACCACGACAAAACACTACTGAAATATTCCAACTCATGCATTTCAATAAAAGAAATTCCAATGAACTTTGAAAAATCAAGAGAATGTAACTGTGATAAGGTAAACCATAACAAAACACTACTGAAATATTCCAACTCTTGCATTTCAACGTGATAAATCCAAAATGAACTTTGAAAAATCAAGAAAATGTAAGAGTGACAAGGTAAACCAACAACAAAACACTACTGAAATATTCCAGCTCTTGCATTTCAACGATAGAAATTCAAAATGAATTTTGAAAAATCAAGGGAATGTAACTGTGATAAGGTAAACCACACCAAAACACTACTGCAATATTCCAGCTCTTGCATTTCAATGAAGGAAATCTAAAATGAACTTACTGAAATATTCCAACTTTGAAAAATCAAGAAAATGTAACTGTGACAAGGTAAACCACAACCGAACACTACTGAAATAATCCAACTCTTGCATTTCAATGAAAGAAACTAAAAATGAACTTTGACAAATCAAGAGAATGTAACTTTGTCAAGGTATACCACAACCAAACACTACTGAAATAATCCAACTCTTGCATTTCAATAAAAGAAATTCAAAATGAACTTTGAAAAATCAATAGAATGTAACTGTGACAAGGTAAACCACAACAAAACACTACTAAAATATTCAAACTCTTGCATTTCAATGAAAGAAACTCAAAATGAAGTTTGAAAAATCAAGAGAATGTAACTGTGACAAGGTAAACCATAACAAAACACTATTGAAATATTCCAACTCTTGCTTTTCAACATAAGAAATTCAAAATGAACTTTAAAAAATCATGAGAATGTAACTGTGATAAGGTAAACCACATCAAAACACTACTGAAATATTCCAACTCTTGCATTTCAATGAAGGAAATTCAAAATGAACTTTGAAAAACCAAGAGAATGTAACTGTGACAATGCAAACCACGACAAAATACTACTGAAATAGTTCAACTCTTGCATTTCAATAAAAGAAATTCAAAATGAACTTTGAAAAATCAAGAGAATGTAACTGTGACAAGGTAAACCACGACAAAACGCTACTGAAATATTCCAACTGTTGCATTTCAACGATAGAAATTCAAAATGAATTTTGAAAAATCATGAGAATGTAAGTGTGACAAGGTAAACCACAAGAAAACACTACTGAAATATTCCAACTCTTGCATTTCAACGAAAGAAAACCGAAATGAACTTTTAAAAATCAAAAAAATGTAACTGTGACAAGGTAAACCACAACAAAACACTACTGAAATATTCCAACTCTTGCATTTCAACGAAAGAAATTCAAAATGAACTTTAAAAAATCATGAAAATGTAACTCTGACAAGGTAAACCACAAGAAAACACTACTGAAATATTCCAGCTCTTGCATTTCAATAAAAGAAATTCAAAATGAACTTTGAAAAATCAAGAGAATGTAACTGTGATAAGGTAAACCATAACAAAACACTAGTGAAATATTCCAGCTCTTGCATTTCAACGTGATAAATCCAAAATGAACTTTGAAAAATCAAGAGAATGTAACTGTGACAAGGTAAACCACGACAAAACACTACTGAAATATTCCAACTCTTGCATTTCAACGTGATAAATCCAAAATGAACTTTGAAAAATCAAGAAAATGTAAGTGTGACAAGGGAAACCACGACAAAACACTACTGAAATATTCCAACTCATGCAATTCAATAAAAGAAATTCAAATGAACTTTGAAAAATCAAGAGAATGTAATTTTGATAAGGTAAACCAACAACAAAACACTACTGAAATATTCCAGCTCTTGCATTTCAACGATAGAAATTCAAAATGAATTTTGAAAAATCAAGGGAATGTAACTGTGATAAGGTAAACCACACCAAAACACTACTGTAATATTCCAGCTCTTGCATTTCAATGAAGGAAATCTAAAATGAACTTACTGAAATATTCCAACTCTTGCATTTCAATGAAAGAAAACCAAAATGAACTTTGAAAAATCAAGAAAATGTAACTGTGACAAGGTAAACTACAACCGAACACTACTGAAATAATCCAACTCTTGCATTTCAATGAAAGAAACTCAAAATGAACTTTGAAAAATCAAGAGAATGTAACTTTGTCAAGGTATACCACAACCAAACACTACTGAAATAATCCAACTCTTGCATTTCAATAAAAGAAATTCAAAATGAACTTTGAAAAATCAATAGAATGTAACTTTGACAAGGTAAACCACAACAAAACACTACTGAAATATTCGAACTCTTGCATTTCAATGAAAGAAACTCAAAATGAAGTTTGAAAAATCAAGAGAATGTAACTGTGACAAGGTAAACCATAACAAAACACTACTGAAATATTCCAACTCTTGCTTTTCAACATAAGAAATTCAAAATGAACTTTAAAAAATCATGAGAATGTAACTGTGATAAGGTAAACCACATCAAAACACTACTGAAATATTCCAACTCTTGCATTTCAATGAAGGAAATCGAAAATGAACTTGAAAAATCAAGAGAATTCAACTGTGATAAGGTAAACCACATCAAAACACTACTCAAATATTCCAACTCTTGCATTTCAACGAAAGAAATCCAAAATGATCTTTGAAAAATCAAGAGAATGTAACTGTGACAAGGTAAACCATGACAAAACACTACTGAAATATTCCAACTCTTGCATTTCAATGAATTAAATTCAAAATGAACTTTGAAAAATCAAGAGAATGTAACTGCGACACTGTAAACCACATCAAAACACTACTGAAATATTCCAACTCTTGCATTTCAACGATAGAAATCCAAAATGATCTTTGAAAAATCAATAGAATGTAATTGTGACAAGGTAAACCACGACAAAACACTACTGAAATATTCCAACTCTTGCATTTCAATTAAAGAAATTCAAAATGAACTTTAAAAATCAAGAAAATGTAACTGTGACAAGGTAAACCACAACCAATGCTTTTCAACAAAAGAAATTCAAAATGAACTTTGAAAAATTAAGGGAATGTAACTGTGACATGGTAAACCACGACAACACACTACTGAAATATTCCAACTCTTGCATTTCAATGAAAGAAATTCAAAATGAACTTTGAAAAATCAAGAGAATGTAACTGTGACATGGTAAACCACGACAACACACTACTGCAATATTCCAACTCTTGCATTTCAACGAAAGAAATCCAAAATGAACTTTTAAAAATCAAGATAATGTAACTTTGACAAGGAAAACCATGACAAACACTACTGAAATACTCCAACTCTTGCATTTCAATGAAAGAAATCCAATATGAACTTTGAAAAATCAAGAGAATGTAACTGTGACACTGTAAACCACATCAAAACACTACTGAAATATTCCAACTCTTGCATTTCAACGAAAGAAATCCAAAATGATCTTTGAAAAATCAAGAGAATGTAACTGTGGCAAGGTAAACCACGAGAAAACACTACTGAAATATTCCAACTCTTGCATTTCAATGAAAGAAATTCAAATGAACTTTGAAAAATCAAGAAAATGTCACTGTGACAAGGTATACCACAACCAAACACTACTGAAATATTCCAACTCTTGCATTTCAACGAAAGAAATTCAAAATGAACTTTGAAAAATCAAGAGAATCTAACTTTGACAAGGTAAACCATGACAAAACACTACTGAAATAATCCAACTCTTGCATTTCAATGAAAGAAACTCAAAATGAACTTTGAAAAATCAAGAGAATGTAACTGTGACATGTTAAACCACAACAAAACACTACTGAAATATTCCAACTCTTGCATTTCAATGAAAGAAATTCAAAATGAACTTTGAAAAATCGAGAAAATATAACTGTGACAAGGTAAACCACAACCAGACACTACTGAAATATTCCAACTCTTGCTTTTCAACGAAAGAAATTCAAAATGAACTTTGAAAAATCAGGCCTTTGGGGCGCCGTGGGCCCTTTGGGGGACCCGGGGGAGGGGCCCTTCTGTGTCTCAATGCACAAAAAAAATATTAAAAAATGGGGAGGGGAGGAGGGGAGGGGAGGGGGAGGAGGGGAGGGGGATGAGGGGAGGGGGGGGGAGGGGACGGTGAGGAGGGGGGAGGAGAGGGAGGGAGAGGGAGGGGAGGGGCTCTTTGGGGGCCATGGGGGGAGGGGCCCTTTGGGGCCCGGGGGGTCCTTTGGGGGTCTGGGGGACCCTTGAGGGCCGGGTGGTCCTTTGGGAGCCCGGGGACCTTTGAGGACAGGGGGCTTCCTTCGGGGTTGGGGTAGGGGGATCGGAACCCTTCGGGGTTGGGGTAGAGGACCTCACACCACTGTTCAAATGGAACTTGTGTAGTATAATGACCACAGAGTTTCCTCTTCTATAACCATTTCTAAAACCATCTTTTAAATCATCTTTTAAAATGTCTTTAACTGTTTCGCCGAAATAATTCCCTAAAACGGTTTCGCCCAAATAATCCCTAATCGTAATTTCAGCGTGTTCCTTTTGTTTTGGCATCTCTGCGCTGTCACATTTGAAATTACTAAGAAACCTGATTCCCGCGCTAAAACAATTCATCGCTAAGATGTTTCTTGGAGAATTGTTTCCATGGCGTTTGGTTATTAATATCTTTTGGAGTTCGACCAGTAGAACTGTTTCCGAGGCAAAGACATTAATGACTTGGATCTATTCCTGGAGAATTGTTTCTAGGCGAAAATTTTTAAAGTCTGACAGATTATGTCATTGGTTGATTGATCTGTCAAGAAATGGGAAGTCCAAAACAACAACAACAACAAATACTATTTCTGGATCATAACATTCTTCCCTAGCGGGCACTTGGCCAAAAACAAATACTCTTTCCTAGATCATAACATTCGCCTCGAGCGTGCCAAAAACACACCTGGAGAAAGAGGTCATTGACCGATTACGCAATCATTCTCCTTTATGACTCTATGCCCATATATGGACTCCCGTCACGAGTAGCACCTCCCTCTCTACTTATATATATATATATATATATATATATATATATATATATATATATATATATATATATATATATATATATATATATATATATATATATATATATATATATATATTTATACTTGGCAGGGCACTCGGCACGCGGCAAACTTCTATATATTGGTTCTATATTTTATATATGGGTTTTATATTCATACTTGATCAAACAGTTCGTGGTAAAGGACTGTAAGTAAGGAGAGATGCGGCTCAATAGTACCCAAAACTCAAGAAAACAGCCTCAAGAAAAGCCTAAGAAAATTTTCCTAATTCTTGAAAAAAGGGGAAACCCCACAAAATATCAATTGATTGGAAGGCAGCTAGCTCCCATCCCACGCTTGTTTTTCCCAAAGTCACCCGATAAAAATTTTGAGATAGCCATTTTTTTGGCATAGTCAAAAACTTTAACATCTGACTTGTGGGATAGTTTGGTTTCTGAATCGGAGTTTAACCGCTCTTTAGATTTCTTTTATGATTTAGTGAAAGAAGAAATCCTAGAAGTTTGCTATCAAGGTCCAGCGCCCCATACTTCGAAAAGGGTAGCACCGCTGAATCCGTGGATGACTCCAGGTCTCCATAAACCTGGAAAAGAAAAGTTATTTGTGGAAGCTTTAAAATGCTTCATGACCTGTAGCTTGTCATCCACGGTTCAAGGCCTATAGGAGCATATTTAATTCTCTGTGTCAGAAGGCTAAGTCTCAGTATTATCATAGTAAATTTTCTGAATGTGGATAGGATGTTAGGAAGACATGGTATTTAATTAATTCGGTTCTTAGTGCTACTTGCCCTCTGTCCTCAGTTCCAAAACGCTGCAAGTCGATGGCAAAACTGTCCAAGGAAAAGAAGATGTTCAGCTAGAGCTTACCTCTTATTTTGCTAATATATGGAAGACAACTGTTTCCTCTGGAAGTTCTGCAACTTTTCGTTGCGATTTCAGAGCCTGTCTTGGACCCTCATTTTTAAAGTCAAATAGTCTTTAACTCTGTATCTCAGTTTGAGGTAGCTCGTATTGTGAATGCTTTTAAAGGACCATCGTCTTAAGGGCCAGACAAAATTCCTATATGGGCTATTTCTGCCATTCTGCTAGCTATTTTGTCACCATTGGCTAAGCTTGTCAATCTGTCTTTTGAGATGGAATTTTCCCTGAATCTCTCAAGCGAGCTAAGATTATAGTGCAGTATAAAGGTGGTTCTCAGAGTGGATCCTGCTAATTGTAGGCCAATTTCTCTCCTATCTGTTTTCAGCAATTTTTTTTGGGAAGGCTGCGCAAAGCCTGCTCCCATATATTCCGGATTGCAAGCTTCTTGGTTTTCTAGATGCAAAATAATTTTTGCATTATTTCCAGTTTAGATTCCAAGCGAATCACTCTACAGAGCATGCTTGCACAGCTCTCTTGAATTTCTTTCAATCGGCACTGGATTCTGATTATATCTCAACGGCTTTATTTTTGGATGCTCATAAAGCGTTTGGTTCTTTGACCCATCGTATTCTTCTTTGGAAACTATCGCATATTGGTATAAGATCAAATGCTTTCTTTTGGTTTGAATCATATCTTTCTGGTAGGCTTATATTAATGTATTTACTTTTCTGGCGCCCTTCTGAAGTAGATTATGGCGTCCCTCAGGGATCTGTTCATGGCCTCGTTTTATTTGTAATTTACATCAATGATCTGAATTCGGCAATCAAAAACACCAGGTCTCTAGCATGCTGCAAGCTGTGTCATCCTGATGTTCGTTTGTGTTCCAATACTGCTTCTAATGAAGATTTTCTCGTTGCTTGTGCTGATGACACCACTCTCGGGACCCTTGGGAAGATGGAATGTGATATCAAGTTTAACTTTGTAGCAATATTCAAGAGAGTTATTTCATGGTTTTATGAGAATTACTTGGCCTTGAATGTTGGCAAGTCACATGTTCTTATTTTTTCTCCAATCGGCATAGCTTTCCCTCAGCTTACACACCTTCAGGTGTCACAAGGCCCCTTGTGTAGACAGGAGAATCGGGTTGTCCGGTTTTTTGGATTCCTGCTTGATGAGAGCCTTTCATTTAGAAACCATATTGCCATGATTAGGGTTAAAGTCTCACGGAGTTTGGGTATTATTCAAAAC